>PVKS010003443.1:0-103611 GCA_004027875.1 Aplodontia rufa | reverse complement strand
ACATTATCAAACATTCAAGAGCCAATGTATATATGCTTAGTTATCCAGGGCTAATGCCACATCATGGATGTCCAGCTTGGGTTCCCCCTGTTGCTGTTTCCCCCAGAAGAACTCCTGAGTTAAATGGATATCTAATGTAGGACAGAGATCTCCTTCTGAGATGAATCCCCCATATTCCCCACCCTCCAGTCTCCTAGGATTTCTTCTTACCCCCTCACCCCCTTGGCCCCCTCTCTACACCTTCAAGTGTCCTAGGGAGTCGTCTCCCTGTTGCGTTGAGAATCACACAATTTGAAGTTATTATTAGCTTAGCCATCTAACATACTGCTTCCCCATGTATTCTAGCTTCCACAGATGAGAGATACCATTCGAACCTTGAGTCTCTGAGATTGGGATACTTCACTTAGCTATAAAATACTTTAAAAAAATTTTTGGTACTGGTGATTGAACCCAGGAATGCTTAACCATTGAGCCACACCCCAAGCCCTCTTTTATATTTTATTTTGAGACAGGGTCTTGCTAAGTTTCTTAGGCCCTCCCTAAGTGGCTGAGGCTGGCTTTGAACTTGCAATCCTCCTCCGCCTCCTGAGTGGCTGGGATTACAGGTGTGCACCACCCGTCCCAGGCAAGAAACACGTTCCTAATTCAGAAAACTTTGCAAAGTCTAATGGAAGCAAAAGGAAAAGAAATGAACCAAAGGAAATAAAACCACTCGCAATTCTACTGCCCCAAATGGGGGAAAGATGACTGTTAATGTGTGTGTATGATCTCAGGATTTTTTTTTCTATGTACGCATTCATTTTCTCCTCTAAACAAATTTAAATGTCTAGTTAAATTGGATTCCAGTCACCTTATCACTTCATGCCTTACCATATCCACATTTCACTTTTAATTTTAAAATTGCTAAACAAATGATTCTGAAATGTTTTCTTTGGTATTTAGAAAAACATGCCTATGAGTTCACATAAAAATGAAAAACTTCTTCACTAATAGCATAAATATAAGAAAATTACTATCTAAAAAAGCTTTTTAATATAGTTTCGAGAAGAAATGCATATCCATAATACGTGCTTCACCATAAGTTCCTCGCAGTCCTGAACCCAACACGAGAGGCAGGCAGCTTCGCTCTGTCAACCCCGGCGGAGCCCTCCAGACGCTGCCCACTCAGGAAGGCAGGAGCCCCAGTTTCCTCTGCTCTCTGTCACTCTGCTGCTCCCAACTGAGGTGCAATCTGGCCCTGAAGGAAGGCAGTTCCCAGTGTTTCTTCCCCTGGTCCCCATGTACTCACGCCACCCCTGTGCTGCACTTTGTGGAAAAAGTTGCCCTTAGCATAGGCAGAGGGACGATCTGCCTAGTCTTCTAGCCATGGACAACAGGGGACCTGCACCTGGAACTCAGCATCGGGGAGAGAAACTCCATCGCCTTTCATCAATATCTGATCATCAATACCTGATGTGGTCTGCCATAGTCAGAGGAGGATGTTTCTGTGGATGAGGAGAGAGGACAGGGAGCGAGGAGGCTGGGAACCAGCTAACTTGGATCGAGGACAGCCATGAACTGGAAGATGTGCTGATCTCTGTCTCTCTTTTCTTTCTTATCCCCCCCTCCTTTTTTTCTAAGAGAGAGGGATAGAGAATGTGAGAGAGACAGAATCAATTTTGTTTTTATTTATTTTTCCATCTGGCCTTTGTTTCTCTGACACTTAGTTGTGTATGTGGTGCTGGGGTTTGAACCCGGGTCCTCACGCATGCCAGGCAAGAAATCTATTCCGGAGCCACCCCCCAGTCCCCCTTTGGTGTTTTTAATGGGAAGGGTTGGTGTGTGTTATGGTTTGGATCTGGAATGTCCCCGCAAAGCTCACGTGTTGAAGACTTGGTCCCCAGTGTGGCAATGTCCAGATGTGGGGCTTTGGGGACTTGCTTGGATCCTGAGGGCTCTGACCTCACTGGTGGATTAATCCACTGACAGCTTCGTGGACTGCTGGGAGGAGGTGGGAATGGTTAGCAGGTGGACATGGCTGGAGGAAGGAGGTCACTGGGGGCATGCCGTTGGGGACTGGACCTTGTCCCTGGCTCTCCCTGCCTCAGTTCCAGGCTGTCATGAGCTGAGCAACTTTCTTTAACCAGCTCTTCTGCATGAAGTTCTGCCTCACTTCAGGCCCAAAGCGTTGGAGCCAGCTGACCGTGGACTCAAACCTCTGAAACTGTGGGCCAAAAGAAGTCTTTCCTTTGCTAAGCTGTTTGTCTCAGGTATTTATCACAGTGACAAAGTAAAATAAAACAAAAACAAACAAAGAAAGCAAAACTGATTAACAGTTTGTGACCTGGCTCCTAGAGGCAGTCACCTTTCCTTTTGCTTGTCTTGCCCATCAGGTCACAGCAACGAGGGACTTTGTCTGGCACAGTCCTTGTGGCTGATACGTTCCACAGATCCAATCAAAGGGTTGTGCAGCTCTAAAGACAGATTTGAGGAAAGATGCAGCTTCCCCTGGGTTTCTTGTCCTGCTTTTCCTGAGTCCTCGGGGAAGTCTGGCTTTCCTGCTGCTTTCAAATCCTGACTGCCCTCTCCAGCACCCGTATTCTCTGACTGGCCTCTCTCAACTGTCTGTCTGGTTTGCCTCTTACCCACCAGCGATCCCTGGCTGTTAATCTGTCTTGATCGTCAAGCATACACCAACCAGGAATGTTGAAGCTAGGGACAGGCGCTAGTGTAGACGTCAGAGCTGGTTGGAGGGCCAGGAGAGCTCGGACCTGGTTGGAGGGCCAGGAGAGCGGAGAATGAGTCTCAGTGAGGAAGGGGTGCCAACCAGCCACGGTGAAGCCTGAGCTGAAGCAATGGCCAAGTCCTGAGTGGGAGAAAAACCTGAACCCAGAGCCAGGGGGCGCTGGTGTGGCAAGAAGATGGGAGAATTCTGAACCAGGAGGCATGGTTGATTTGGGGTTGTCACAAAATGAACACTTCAAATGCCAGCACCCACTGGGGCTGCAGAGTCCTGGTCTTTCATTTGGGATCCTGATGTCCTTTAACCCATTATTCCCATTTCTCTTGATCTCCTCTTCCCTGTTCTGCTAACACAGCCGAATTAAATGGCAAAGCCCAGAACCTTGCTCAGTTTATGGCCTTGGTGTGGATTCTGAAGACTTGTTCTGTCCTGAAACATTGATATTGATTTTGTGGTGGGGTGAGATCTAATGAACGATGCCGACATTGCAGGCTGGGATCGATAGGACGCAGAGATGACAAACAGGAGGAACTGGCGTGGGTGGGATGCGAATCCCTCTCATATTTCTGCTCGCAGAGCCTGCCTGGCAAGACAGGGCACTACCCTCCTGCCCACATTTCGGAGGGCTTCCCCCGAGTTCTGCTGCTTGCTCCTCCCTGGAGGGAGGGTGGGGTACTTCCAGATGAGGGCCCTGCTGTTCGGTCACCTGCTGCTTAGTACCCAGCTGGGTGAGATTGATTCCCTCTCTTCTACCTCAAATAGGCTCTCTACCGTCAAGTGCTGCTCTTCTTAGATCAGTGGTTTATTTTTTGTGTTTTTAAGCAGCATAGATTTCTCTCCAAAGAGAAGAAGAACCCAGTAAATAAGACTTTTAAAGGCCAAACTGATCTAGCAACAATAGGGTGTGAATTTAGGAGCTCTGTGACTATTATGTGCCAGAAACTGTGTACAGCTCTCCAACGCCTAGCCCATAGGTGCCCGCTGGAAGGCAGTCGCCGAAGTTTTTTCTTTAGAGACAGACAGAGAGAGAGAATCAATTTTCTTTAGTTTTTCATGTGGCTTTCGTTGCTCCAACACTTCTTTGTGTATGTGGTACTGAGATTCAAACCCACATCCTCATGCATGCCAGGCAAGCGCTGGAACCGCTGAGCCACTGTTCCAGCCTGCAGTCTCCTAATTTTAAAGAAGCTGAAGACCTAAGGTGTAGAAACCTGCTCAGGTCACTCACCTGGTGTTATGGATTGAACTGTGTCTCCTCCAAATTCAATTGTTGAAGTCCTACTTTCCGGTACCTCAGGTTGTGACTACGCTAGGCATAGGGTCACTGAAGAGGTCCGTGGTGGAGATGAGGCCACAGTGGAGATGGGTGGGCCCTGTTCCAACATGACCTATAAATGGGAATATTGAGGCAAAGACACTGATACATTTGCAGGCAGAGCGCCAAGTGAAGATGAGGATAGCAGCTGAAACATCTACAAGCCCAGGAAGACCGAAGAGCGTTAAGTTGGAAGAAGCTAGGCAAGAGGCCTGGAGAGGCTGCTCCCTTGCAGCCTCAGGAGGAACCAACCCTGCTGACACCTTGATCTCATGCTTCAGCCTCCAGGGCATCAAGACAACAAATGTCCATTGTTCAGGGGCCCAGTTGGTGGGACTTCATGATGGAAGCCCTGGCAGATCACACACCTGAGCCAGGGAACCAGGAGGCAAATCTAGGCAGGGATCCAAAGTCCCTCTGCAGACTGTAAGGCCAGGTGTGGCATCAGTGCGCTAGGCGGGGACAAAGCACCCCTCCATTACTGAGGGTCCTAGAAGCTCTGCTTGGAAAGAGATGGCAATGTTCAGTTAACGACCCTCAGGACTTTATTTTCCATATCTTCTGTTCTCTTGGCACGAACAGGGAGAAACAGGGAGAAACAGGGAAAAGACGCCCCGTTGCTGCCGACTTTGATAATGGATGCCAAGAAGTGCAGCAGGTGAGCGGGGACGGTCTTCAAAATGAAACGCTCCCCAGACACACTCCACACAGTTTCCTGCAAACAGGTAATTGCAATGTGATTTCCCCCCCGGTGTCCCCCAGCTGGGCTTGCTGCGTGCAAGCTGGTCCCTATTAACCTGTGCGATTCAAGGCACACCCACCTGCCTCCCGGTGCTTCAGCAGGGAGACAAACAGACCTGGAATACTGTTGCTTTATTTGCAGGGTAAATAGCTGAAAGTCTGTATTGGTCTCAGGGCCTCTAGTTGGCAAGGCAAATAAAGTGATGGAGAACATGTTGTTTTGCAAATTAAAATAAAGTTCAGCTGGCCAGTCAAACTGCAGAGAAGAGTTACACTAGAAGATTTTCTAATGAATTCTACCCCATTCCTGCCTGACAGAGAGCAGGTTGCATGGAAAATGAAGATGGT
The DNA here is from genome assembly GCA_004027875.1 of Aplodontia rufa. NCBI lineage: Eukaryota > Metazoa > Chordata > Mammalia > Rodentia > Aplodontiidae > Aplodontia > Aplodontia rufa. Next base: position 98,485 of record PVKS010003443.1, on the reverse strand, counting down.
TGTTTGTGTATGCCACTCATTTGGTAAAAACAAAACATTAACAGCATCCCTTCAAATCACTCTTGAGAAAGAACTAAGAATTAAACCAGTTCCTGTACAACTGCAAGAAGAAAGAGTAGGACCAACAACTCCAGTACATTTGAGTAGGCAATGACTTTCTCAGCAAGACTCTCAAAGCAAAAGAATTCAAGTCAAGAACCAACGAGTAGGGGGCTGGAGCAGTGGCTCAGCGGTTGCAGTGCTTGCTTGGCATGTGCGGGGTCTCGGGTTCAAACCCCAGCATCATGTACACAACTTAGCATCAGAGCAACAAAAACCCAATGAAAAACTAAATAAAAATTGATTAATTGATTCTCTTTCACTGTCCCTCTCTCTCTTTAAAAAACAATTCTTTTTAAGAATTATAAAAAAAGAGTCAATGAATGGAATGCCATTAAACAAAAAAGTTTTTCTCAGCCAAGGAATTGATCAAAACTGTCAAGACAGAACCTACAGAATGGGAGATAATCATGGCCTGTGATTCCTCCAACAGGGGATTAATATTCAGAATTTACAAAGAACTCAAAAAAGTTAATATCAAAAACATAAATAATCCAATTGATAAATGGTCTAGAGAGCTAATCAGAAACTTCTCAACAGAGGAAATAGAGCAAGCCAATAAATACACAAGAAAGTATTCTAAATCACTAGTAATCAGAGAAACGCAAATCAAAACATTAAGATTTCACCTTACTCCATTCAGATTGGCAAAGATGAAAAATATAAACAATAACAGATGCTGTAGGGGTTGTGGGAAGATAGGAACACTAGCACACTGTTGGTGGAACTGCAGACTGGTACAGCCGCTCTGGAAAGCAGTGTGTGTGTGTGTATGCAATGGACTATATATATATAATATATAATGCAATACACACATATGTATATATACATATGCAATGGACTTCTACTCAGCTATTAGAAACAATGATATCATGGCATTTGAAGGTAAATGGTTGGCAATGAAAGAAATTATTCTGAGTGAAATTAGCCAAACCCAGAGACTCAAGGGTCAAATGTTCTTCTTCATTTGTGGAGGCTAGAGCAAAACCCAGGCTTTGGTGAAAAGTCAAGCTCATGTACTAGACTCACCAAACTCAAAGCAACACATAATCTAAGGGAACCATAGATATGTGGTAGGGGTGGGGAAGAGAAAGAGGAAGGGGAGAGGGAGGAATGATAGGGAGGGGTCTGGGGGGAATCAACGATGTAACTTACTCTTTACTCCCCCAAGAAGCCAAATAATACTTGTGTAATCATTCAATTGTGGAAAAAGCATAATAATATATATATATCCTATATATACATGTATATATATATGTGTACAGAGAGGTTTATATCTGTTATAGGGGGAAATAAAGAAGAGTCAAGAGACTGGGGTGTGGGTAATGTAGGGGTGATTCTGGATTAGGGTCAGGGGCATATCCTACTGTTACTACATATGCATTTTTGATTGTACAACAACATAACTCCTCATTAATATTTTAAAAATTGAAAAATAATCATTCTTGACAGCAAAATATTTCTGGGGAGAAAGGGGTGGGACTAGCAAATGAGCAGATGTTTCTATCTCTTTAAATTCCATTTGGAGTTGCCTGTCTGGGTGGGAAGATTTCTTGCTACACACTCTTTATACTTTTTGAACTTGAGTACGTGAATATAAACTTACTAAAAAAGCAAATTGAATGAAAACAATTTTTTTTAAAGTGCCTAGAAATTCAAAGTGTGCCACTGGCTACTTTCCCTACAATTCTCCCTCGGAGGCCGCTTCCCACCTAGCCTCTCTCGTTTGTGCCAAGGGTGGGTGTCCCCTTCCCAGTCTGTGCCGAAGCAGGTCAGTCTCCAGCTGATCTGGTACAGTTGCCAAGGGCTCCATCCCAACCTCAATGGTATAATGAAGAGGTAAGATATGACAAGCTCTGCCTGCTGGGTTAATTGAGGTGCTATTTAGACCCCGAAATGTGAAAATTTATGATGGCACAATGAAAACTCAACTTGACCCAAAGAGCAGTCTCTGCTTCAGGTTGACCCTTAACTGGTGATTTCCAAGTCCTCAGATCTCCAGACCCAACAGGAGTGTGTCTTTAGGTGACACCAAATAGTCGAACCTTGGGGGAGGCTTTGATTACATGGCATTAGCTTCACCTCTGGAGGGGCTGGAGGCAGCCCTGCCATGTGGGTAGACCAAAATATCTACGTGACACAGCCCCAACACAACGCCAGGCCTTTAGCTTGGTTGCGCTTCCATGGTTGGCAGTACTCTGCATGTTGTCACCTAGAGGTTATAATGTTATCTGTGGTCACACAACTGACAGGACAGGCCTGGACTAGGTCATTCTGCTGCACTGCTCTGGGTAAGGTATGTCTTCACTGGGGAAAAACCAGCTTTCTACTCCAAGACCATCCTTGTCTGTGAGACAGTGCATAGACATGTGACCAGGACACAAAGCTCTTACTGCTGTGGGAGGCAGAGAAGATGTCTGTCCTGTGTGTGCCCAGCTTCTAAGAGCAGTTCCCCCAATGTTTGGGGAACTACTCCTTTCCACCTTCCAACCTGGAGGTCCCAGCAGGAGCCGCTGTGTCCTTGCACACCTGGCCTTGGAAGGAAGCTCATCTTCACTGAGAGAGAGGGGCAGATGAAACTGCTCCTGGAGAAGCAGGAGTGAGACCAGAAAGGGAATGTGTCATTTCCTGGCTTCACTCATTTTTGAGACTAGGCCCCATCTCTCTCCCCTGGTAAAGGTTCTGGGGGAAGAAGGTTGTCCAATTCTGGGTCCTATTTTTGCAGCTTGCTTTAAAAAATTCTTGGTGACTTAGTGTACTGGAGATGCATTGTTTTTCTATCATTTACAATCAACCATTGTGAAGACTCCAGGAAGGTTTTCTATGGCTACAAAAATTGAAGGACAGCCATCAATCAGATCAGTTTGAGGCACACATTGAAAGGAACAGGTGTTCCACATGGAAGACATGGAGTGGGAGTGCTTCAGATGGGAATGTTTGACTAGTTATGTGTATGTGTGAATATGGAATGGTGAATCCCACTATTGTGTATAATTATAAGGTACTAATGAAGAAGGAGGGGTTTATTTGAGCTGGGTATGGTGACACATGCCTATGATCCCAGCAAGGCTGAGGCTCGAGGACTGCAAGTTGGAGGGCAGTCTGGGTAACTTAGTGAAACCCTGCCTCAAAAATAAAAAATACGAACCACAGGGAACCCACGGAGGGGAAACCATGGTCTGGCACCAGTATTGGCTTGTTCTGTCGTTACGCTGCTGTTCTTGTTTGATGATGAACCCCTCCTAATTGTAAGACCATGTCTATCGAATAAAACAACAACAACAACCCCCCAAAAAACATTTGAACCTCTTCTCTAAACAAATAAATAAATAAATACGACTGGAGTGGTGACTCAGAGGCCATGGTGCTTTCCTGACATGCGCAAGGGTGCTGATTCGAACCCCAGAACCATGTACACAACAAAGGGTCGGAGCAACGCAAGCCACATGAAAAACTAAAAAAAGTCGATTCTCTCTTTCTCTCACTGTCCCTCTCTCTCTCTCTCTTAAAAAATAATAAAAGGGATATAGCATGGTGTTAGAGCACCCCTGGGTTCAACCCCCAGTACTGGGGAAAAGGGGGATTATTTGCTGGGTAAATAAAACCCATCATATGCCTCTATAATTTTCTGAATAAAGATGCAGCAAATTAGTGGGATTGTGAGTTTGGAAACTGTGTTAACTGGCCTTGCTCCACAGAAATTCTTCTGACCTCTTTGAGGCTGCTTATAGAGCTTAAGGGCTACTACTATGTGATGTGTTGGATCAAATCATCAGAGAACTTGAGCTTTCCAAAAGGAAAAAAGTCTGCAAATATCCGACGTCCTCTGAAGAGGCCACCCCAGTCTCTGTAGTCTAAACCAACTATGGCTTAAACAATGCAGAGGCAAAGAAGGTAATTAAAAATATCTCAGAAGTCAGCTCAGAGACATGGCAAACTGTGATGTCAACAAGGACCCAGAGGTTGGGGATTTAGCTCAGTGGCAGAGCACTTGCCTAGCATGTGCAAGGCCCTGAGTTCGGTCCTCAGCCCTAAAAAAGAAAGAAAGAAAGAAAGAAAGAAAGAAAGAAAGAAAGAAAGACCCAGATTCTTAGATTGCATGATTGTTCCAAACTTCTTGTCATGTCCCTTGGGTTAAGATTATGCCATGCCACTCTGTTCACATCAAGCTTGATCATATGTTCTACTCTGGCCAGGGAAATGTGAGCATAAGGGACATAATTCAGTTCTAAACAGAAGCATTAAGTTCTATCTCAGAAGATTTCCCTATTTCTCTTTTCCTTCTGACATGAGATCAGCAGTTTCCAGATAGGAGATGGTTCCACAAATTGATCCTAGAACAAAGATCTGGGCAAAGCCTGTCCATGCTGGACGGGTAACATTAGCAAGAAATAAACCTCCATTGTTGGAGGCCACTGAGGTTTGTAGATGTTGTGTTGAGTTATGCAGCAGAACTTACCCCAGCTGACTGATATGTCATCTCTCCAGTTTGCCATCCTTGGAATTAGCTTCATTCTCAGATTGCTCACAAAGATGACCACACTGTTCCAGGTATCACCTCCTGGCAGAGTAAGAAGAGAGCTGTGAGGCTCCACCCAAGAACAAGGGCTATTTCAAGAAGACTTCAGTAGAGTTTTCCTTCCCTCATTTGTTACATGGAGAGAAGGGAAAAATTTAGGCTGTGCTAAAAGGAAGACTGCTAATGGTGGTGCTGAGGACTCATCCTGGGCAGAAGGGCAGGAAGCACCCATGGCCTGACCCAAGCCAGTGCTTGTGGTCATCGTATTCCCCCATCAGGGCTCCCTTGGGTGGCCTGATGGTTCTCTGTGCCCCACAGATTACTGAACAATGGAACTTCTATTATTACTAATGATAGCAACCAATGAACTATTCATTCAATGAAGATACTGGTCAGTTGTTTCGTTGCTGTTTTGAAATACCTGAGAAAACCATCTTAAAGGAGGAAAGGTTCACAGTTCCAGAGGTTTGAGTCCAAGGTCGGCTGACCCCATTGCTTTTAGTCTTGTAGCAAGGCAGAAACAAGGTGGCAAAAGGACTTGGTGGGGACAGCTTCTTGCCTCATGGCAACCAGGAAGGAGAGTAGTAGTGGAGAAATGGGCAGGGGCAAAATATAGTCCACCTCCACAGTTTCCATCACCCCCCAATCGTCCATTCAGCTAGGAAGCCATCAACGGATGAGTCCCTTGCTGAGGTCAAAGCCCTCGTGCTCCAAACAGTTCCCAAGAGCCCCACCTCTAAACATTGCTGCGTTGGGGACCAAACTTTCAACACACGAACCTTTAGGGGACATTCCAGATCCAAACCATAACATGCATAAATCCATTCTTTCCAAAATCACACTCCCACCTCAAATTAGAGGGGAAAAATCAAGCAAGTGTGTGTGAGTTGTATGCTTACGTACTCATTTCTGTCCTGGTCACTGAGGAGAGAAAAGATCCAGGGGAAACATAGACCTAACCCTCAGCAGCTGTTTACTCCAGCTAGGGAGAGAGGACTTGTTGCAGAAATGTTCAAAGGGCAAAGCACATCGGTGGGACAGTCTCCTGCATCGATAGAACAGCAGCCAGGAGAGGCATGAACTTGGAGCCTCCAGAAGAGGGTGTGGAGGGATGCAGGTGCCAGGGGCAGGTCAGTGGCACCGTTTCTGGCATGTGGCAGGTGCACAGGAAGTGTTTCCCCAAACAATGTAAGTAAGGGGAGTCCAGGAAGCTCTTCTGCAGTCTCATCTGCTCCTCTTGGCTAGTTTTCATTCCAGTTGACAGAGGGAGAGAGAGAGAGAGAGAAAGAGAGAGAGAGAGAGAAGAGGAGAGAGAGAATGTGTATGTGTGTGTATGTGTGAAACATGCCCACAAGGGGGTGTTTATCTTTATAGTTTCAGTAAAAATAAATAAGAAAATACTCACATACCCACCACCATTTTTTAAAACTAAAGCATCACCAGATCCGTGAAACCCTGGGGAGTCCCACCCGCCTGTTTCTCTTCACAGTGGTGTAGCCGCTATCCTGAACTGTTGTTACGCACATGGATTTCTTGTATCTCCCTCTTGAACTAGTTTTGCCATTCTGCTGCTTCTCTCATTACTGAGTTAAATAACACTATTTAACTACATGAGAATTATGTGTTTTTAAACATTTTTTAAAAGAGAGGGACAGTGTGAGAGAAACAGAAAGAGAGAATCAACTTTAGTTTTTCATGTGGCTTTCATTGCTCCAGCACTTCATTGTATATGTGGTGATGGGGTTTGAACTCGTGTCCTTGCACATGCCAGGCAAGCCACTGCTCCAGCCCCTATTTTTAAGCATTTTGAAAAGTGTATCGGGACATTCTTGGCCCCCATGCATGTGGCCCATCAAAATCCAGGCTCTATGCCACCAGGAATCTACATATACTGTAGGAGTCTACATATACTGCCAATAGCATTGCCTGCCCTCTGGGTCAGGCTTCATGGGGGAATTCCTTCATTCTCCTCAACTGTGCATTCAGGTCCAAAGCATGGTGGGTTGAGTCTCTCTGGAAGCTGGTCAGCCATGTTGTTCAAAATGAAAGCCCTCTTAATTGGCTTTTTAGTAGCTAAGTCCTCATTAAATTTTGCTAATCAAAGTCATGGATAAAGGCAATATCTCTGTGGGCTTCCCATCATAAACTTCCAGTTTATCTCAAGGCTGTAAAGGATGGGAGGAAGGCTGGGATAGGAAAGAGCAGCATAGGCCCATTCTGAGGCTGGGTCTGGGACACCGGAGGATTTGGGGCACTGGAGTCTGAGGGAAGAGACAAAGGAAGGAGCATAGGGTTGTCGAGGGTCCCGTGTTTCCTACTCATGCCCAAGGTCTGTCTTATAGGGAAGCTTGCAGCTGCCATGTGACTGGAATTCTTTAGGAGTAAAGAGGACGATCCCCCAGAACCCATCAGCAGCAAACCTGCTGTCCCCTGAGCTCTCAGGCTGGCAGTGGGTTCTGCTGCTGCCCCCCAGCTACTGGGCACCTCTCCTGGTTGCTTTCCACAAAAGCTGGGTCGCATTGCATTCACCCACAGTCTTCCAGAGTTCTGCTTGCTTCTCAGCATTTGGGGAGCTGACTGTGGTGAACAGATTGAGAGAAGCTGATAAGCTCCAGGGCTGAGCTGCCAGTCCTGTGTACTACGAGGCCCTGAGTCTTTAATTTCCCCCTCCAGCAAGGAGAGGCTGAGAGACCAGGAATAAGAAGAAGATAATCAGGCCCTGTCATGTTGTGGAATTCAATGCTTTGGAGCATCTACAACATGTGAAATTTTGTTCTGAGAACATATAGTTCTTTAAAGAATCCAAAGTTTCCAAGACTGCTGCGATTTCACACATGCAACCCCAATGTTGAACGACTAGTTGTCCACTCTTGGATTGAAAGCTATAACTGTCTTTCTAGTCTGGGATTTGGACGGACATGGAGTCCAACCCCTGAGCCTCTGCCTCCTCTTCTGGAAAAGGCAGGGACACCTCCAGAGTGGCTATCTGTCGTCTGGTTCTGCCTGGAACCTCTTTCCTTTTATGGGGATATGTGCTTGTCTGGGGAACAGGCCCCTCCCCTGCAGCCTCCTGATCATGGGGTCCTAGAGGGGGTTCCAGTCATGGTTCCTTTTACCCCTGCCTGAGGTGGCATATTTCCCAAACCAGTTAGATGCCCCCAGAACTTTTCCTCTGGGTTAAGTGATTCCCTTGCTCTCTGGGGGTGAAGCAGGAAAGGTACTAGTCCCCTGAACAACAGGCTGCTGGATTTTGGCCACATGGAAAAAGCCAGTCTAAAAGAATGAAACCAATATGTAAGGCAAAAAGAGGGAACCTGGGTCCTGGGGTTCTACCAACCTGCCCTTCCTAGACGCTTGGGAAGACCTAATCTGCTTGGAGTCAGGTTTCTCTCACTTACGACCCAGAGATTTCTGACGACTCCTGACCTTAGAGATTATTTTTAGACTAAAAATCATAAATTTGTTAAGCTTAATGTACTAGGCAAATGCACAACAAAATTACTGTTAAATCATTGTGTGCTCAGGGCTCAGTCCAATACTGAAATATTTGACCTAAAACATTTAGCTGTGGTGTGTGAAAACATGTTCATAAACACATAATCCAGAAGTGGGTAAAGTAGACCCAGCGGACATGTTTGCTAGTGAGGGTGCAGCCTGAGGATGTCTTATGAAGAGCCCTGAACTTGTTAGGACTCCATTCCTTGAGGTGCATGAAGCTGTTCATAGCACTGGGCTCTCACTCCCAAGGTGAGGCGTGCATGGCTGAGATGGTCCTGGCAAATTCAAGGTCCTAATAAAGGTGAATATTTGCTTCAAAGGAAAGGATTGCTATCAATGAGAGAAGTCAACTGAATCTCATCGAATCTGTGGGAGGGGCGGGAGGGGTTGCTTAAACACCATCGAAAGCAGCTAAGAGGAGAAGGAGAGCTACTCTCCTTACTGCGAACTGACTACACACTGCAGAGGCAATGGCTGTCCCTCTGGGGTAGGGTGTGGGCCTGAATGGTGCCATTTCTGGAAAGGTGTGGGTGATAGGAAGCTCTTAGGGAACTCTCTGGACTGAGAGGTGCTTCAGGGAAAACCGCCCCTGTAATACATCCCAGCCCAGGTGGGGTGGCAAGGGACAGAGGCTCCCAGGAAACTGGGCTCTGTGGGTCTGCTGTGGGAAGCAGGGAGACAATCTGCCAGGCAGCCTATGACCCTCTCCAGGGCTCCCCGGGATCTTGTTCAATTTTAACAAACACACAACCCTGATGTGCCGACACTTCAGGCAGAAACATAGTTTTGGCAAATGCAAAATCGCTAATGAAATTAGGTCACATTCTGCCTAGCTTCTGTTCCGTGCCCAGTTTATCAGCATGTGAGTAAATTGGCACTTGAACATGTTCTCAGGCATCAGCCTCACAGCCTCTGTGGGGAGTCGGACAGGAAGTGTGGCTGCCCATCACTTCTGTCTGTTACTGAAGCCAGCACCCTCCTCTGTTCCGACTGTTTTGTCTAAGTCCTCTTATGCTGTGGTAAGAGTGCTTTGAATGGGTTAAGACTTTCTTGGTAGCAATCACAGAAACTCAGCTTTTTATCTAACTTAAACCAAAAGGAATTTTATTATGAGGGCACCAGGGCTCTCCTGGAATCCATGCTGGGACACAGTGAACTTGGAATTCATGCGATCGGAGCTCCTTCCACCTCCCATCTCTATTCTTCCTGTGGGTCCCTTCAGGACCTTTTCTCCCTCTGTCCTTAAACACATTGTCTCTTCTTGTCTAGTTCACATGGCAGTAGGTAGTCTTGGTCACCAAGGGAAAAAAATTCCAGATACAAAAATGCTGGGGAAAGACTCACTGGGTATATTGGGGCAGAAGTCCACCCTGGACAGGGCCATGAGGTCCATGGGAGTAGACAGGGCATCTATGACAGGGCCTGAGGCTGGGGTCAGAATCCTATTCAACATGGGGATTCTTCCTCAGCCTTGTGTCTTTTGAACAAAGTGGTCAGTTCTTAGGAAAAGAGAGGCAGTGGAAACACCACATTAGGGATGTCCAGTACTCTGCCAACTGGCCACCCCCACCCCGGCCTCCACATTCCTTTTGAGTTCATCCTGATCTTCTCTTCATCAAATGCATGAATTTCTTCTATAGTTTTCCAACAACATCCACTTGTATAACTCCAGGGACCAAGCACTCACTACCCGTGTAAGAAATCCTATTTCATTTTTCTACTGTGGATTGTTAGATTCCTCTACCCCATAAAGTGACATCTCTCACACATTGGTGCTGACTCCTTCTTCTGGGGTCTAATGCCTGTTGTCTCCTCTGACTAATTTAAGGCGGTTGTAATTCCATCCCTACTTCCCCTTGCACCTGCCCATCTTCTTGTGTACAGCACAAATGGCCTTTATTTCTTTTTCCTCATCCATTTCTACCGATTTATGGTGCTTCAATGTTCCCTCTCCAATTTCAAAGCTCTTCTCTTGATGTGCTGTGGTTTGTCAAGGATCCTCTTAAGGATTTTGTTAAGCATAGAAACCTTGTTCCGGGGGCCCTCCTCAGCCCAGAGGGGAATGAGCACATGGTTGCAGATACACATTTCCACTTATTACTCTCACTTTGGGCCTCTTTGCATTCATGATTACTTTCAATTTTCAGTCTGTGAAAATTCCCTTAGTTCTAGGACTTAGTCCAGGGTTCAGTGCTGGGCAAGCCTCTGTCCAACTTCTTCCTCTCATAGCTGTGTGGCTCAGCCTTGCTGATGGATCCAAAATTCATCCTGAGCAAAAGCAGGAGAAGCCCTTATTCCAGTGGGCTGGTGCTCATTGACCCCAGTCCTGTTCTGAGAACTGCCTATCGCGTGATATCTGAACCTTTGTCAGTGTTCTGGTTTGGATAAAAGGTGTTCCCCCAAAACTCACATGAGACAATGCAAGAAGACTCAGAGGTAAAATGGTTGGGGTATGAGAGCCTTAACTCAGTCGGTGAGTTAATCCCCACTGGCGCCTGAAGGCAGGCAAGGTGTGGCTGGAGGAGCTAGGTCATTGGGGGCGTGACTTTAGGGTATATATTTTGCATCTAGTGAGTGGAATCTCTCTCCCTGTCTGCTTTCTGGAGCCCTGCCTTGATCCGTTTTCCTCCACTACACTTTTCGCCATGATGTTGAGCCTCACCTTGAGCCCGGATGAATGGAGCCAGCCTCTATGGACCAAGATCTCTGAAACTGTGAGCCCCCAAATATCTTCTCCTCCTAAAATTGTGCTTGTTGGGTCTTTTAGACGTAGCAGTGAAAAGGCTGACTTAAAGTCCACATCTCACAACTACATAGGCTTTGGTGTTATGGAACCAGCTTAAGATCCTAGTCCCAGACTAATATCCTAAAGCTCTGATAGGTGGACAGGTTGCTCCATGGCTGCATGTGATCAGTCAGCCTGCTGGATTCCTGGTGCTCCTGCCTGCTCTGTTCTTAGACACTGGTCTCCAGGACACACCTGCTGCTCTCTCTTCCACCACCTGGGGCACTGGACTTCCTTTCCTCCATTGTCTCCCAAGACCTGTTCTGGAGCCTGAGGACCCCAAAGCTGATCTGCCCAGGAGGTAGTTGTATATTCAGATTCTGAAACTTCCCAAATAACTTTTCTGTCTTTAAAAGCTTGCCAAAAGGGAGCTGGAGTGATTTCTCAGTGGTTAGAGAGATTGTCTGACATGCGTCAGGACCCAGGTTTGAACCCCAGCACCACATACATAACTGTCAGAGAAACAAAAACCAAATGAAAAATAAATAAATAAAATTGATTCTCTCTCTCTCTCTAAAAAGTTTGCTAAAGGGAATTCTGTTATGAAATCAAGGAAAATTTAAAAAGAAAACTTTATTGCACAAGTTAAAATATGTGTGGTTTATTACAAAAATGCACACTATTCTAATAATGGGGAAGAAGGTGTTTTCCTACCCCTTGCATCCGGGCTGCCTATGACCTGCTTTCTTCCTATTCCCATTGCACTCTCCCCGCCGATCCTGTGCCCAACTTTCTGGAACAGTGGTGGTTTTCTCTATGCTGCTGTAGCCAATAACAGATAATCAAATCATTCTAGAATCCTTAAAAAACAGCTTATTTCAGTAGCAAAGGACCAAGGAACAGGAGGAGTAGGGGAAGTCCTGGCAGGGGAGAGGACACTGGCCAAATTATATGGTTATATTGTATGTATGTATGAATATGTAACAACAAATCCCATCTTGATATATAACTTTAATGCACCAGTAATAAATAGTTTTATTGAGGTATATAGTTCAATACTATATAACTTACCCACTTCAAGGACATAATTCACTGGTTTTTAGTGTATTCGCAGAATTGTGCAATCATCAACACAATTTTAGGATATTTTCATTACCCCCCCCAAAGAAACCCTGGATCCTCTACCTATTGCCCTCCCTATCATCTTCCCACACTTCCCATCCTTCCCTATCAGTCTCTGCACAACGATTCTGTCTCTATAGCTGTGTCTTTTGTTTTTTTTAAGAGAGGACAGTGGGAGAGAGAGAGAGAGAGACAGACAGACAGACAGACAGAATCAATTTTTATTTAGATTTTCACATGGCTTTCGTTGCTCCAACACTTAGTTGTGTATGTGGTGCTGGGGTTTGAACCCGCGTACTTACGCATGCCAGGCAAGTGCCATAACTGCTGAGCCACAGCTCCAGCCCCCGATAGCTCTGTCTTTATAAGAGTCACCGATTCTGGACATTTCATATAAATGGAGACGTACAGTGTGCGGTCTTCTCTAAGTGACTTCTTTTACTTAGCGTAATACTTTTCAAGGCTCATGTGTGTTGTAACGTGTATCAGTATGACATTTTTATTGTTAAACATTTCATCATTTGATGAAATATTTGATTAGCCCATTCATCAGTTTTGGATCGCTTCTTTTTGTTGTTATAAGTGATGCTGTTTTAACCAACGTGTATGGTGTTGTATGGATTTGTGTTTTTATTTCTCTTGGGTATATTCTTAGAAGTAGAATTACTGGATCATACAGTACTTCTAAGCATTTGAGGGATTGCTAGATATGTCCTAGAGTAGCTATGTACCCAAGAACAGTGGGAGGTTTTCTTGATCCCAAGAGTGCTCTTCTGAGCTGTTTGTCTTCTTGGTTGTCATTGGTGGACTAGCTGGTTACAATGATTGAATGTTTGTGCCCCTCTAAGATCCAGATTGAGTCTTGACCCCTGGTGCAATAGTGTTGAGAGGCAGGGCCTCCATGAGGGGATTAGATCATGAGGGCTTTGCCTTCAGGAGGGGGATTAGTGTCTTTCTAACAGGGCTTCAGGGAGCCTACCCTTTTCTCTTCTGCCATTCTGTCCCTTCTGCTGTGTGAAGGAGCAGCAACCAGGTGTCATTCTTGGAAGCAAAGAGTGAGCTCCTATCAGACACTCAGCTGTTGGTGCCTTCATCTTGGATTTCTCAGCCTCCAGAAGCAGCCACAGGTGACCCATCTTTTTTGCTACACCCACGTGGAGTAGCACTTCCCTCAGACTGCGCTGGGGGGAGGAGATTGGGTTGTAGCCCCAAAGCCACAGCGTTTACCATTCTTATGGAGCACTAATACCTTCTCTTGAATAAGTGTTTCTTCCTTTGCTGTATGTACTTTTTGAGAATTTCCAGATACTTCACGTGATTATTTTATATAAATTTCACCAGTTTTGCTTTTTCGCTGGGATGTGGGTCCACGGAGCTCTAATTATATACCATCTAATTACTATAGATGCTTTAACTCCAAGTAGAGGCTGTAGTTTTCAGTTAGGACTTCTGATTACAAGAATCCGAACCTGGGGCTGGAATGTGGCTCAATGGTAGTATGATCCCCAGCACCACCAAAAAGAAAAAAGAAGAAAAGAAAAACCGCGTGTGCGCGCACACACACACACACACACACACAACAGCAACAACAACAAAAAACAGAACCTATAAGAGAGAGATGGCTTTCCCCCTTCCCCCAAAAGCTTTGAGTTGAAAAGCAAGTGGTGAACAATCATGAGAACTTCTGGCTCTCTCTCAGTCCACCTGTTTCCATTTCCTCCAGACACTAGGGTGTACCGGAAATCTGTGCGTGTGTGTGTTTGTGTGTATTTAACGCATTGCAATTTGATTATTATTTATATGTCTCAATTCCTTCCTGATCCACAGCTTCTCTTTTCTTCCTCTCTTGTTTTTGCGATGCTGGGGATGTAACCCAGGGCCTCGTGCATGCTAAGCAAGTGTTCCACCACTGAGTTCCATCCACAACCCTGATTTGTAGGCTTTTTGAGAGCCAAGGCTATGATTTTTATTTTTGTATAACCCCTAGAGCTCTCCAGAAGGGGTCATAGGATGAATGAAGAAGTAAATAAATTAATGATGGAAATACATGTATCATTAAATAACATTCTGATTTTCTCTGCCTCCCTACCATCATCTCAATTTCAGGGCACCCAGTTTCATTGAAACACAGCATCCTGTCTAAATCTCAATATGTGAATAATACTTTGCACCATTCTGATGTTTTACCCATCTTTCACAGACATCTCATGTCCATCTTTCGCTTACATCACACTTTTGTCACTATTGATCTCCGGGCTCCAAATGCTCTTCCCCCAGGACATGGACTGACTGGCTACTTATCATCATTTATAACAATTACAAAGGTTGAAATTCGCCTAATTATTTTTTGTTTATGGTCTCTCCCTACTAGAATCAAGTGCCAGGGAAACAAGACATGTCTCCTGCTCTGTTGAATCCCCAGGTTCTGGAACAGTGTATGTAGTGAGGATTCACAAATACCTGGTTTTCAGTTTTCAATAAGTTTCCTGAATGAGTAGCATCTTAACGTAGGTCAGGTCCATGGGTCTGTGTAGTACGTATAGCTTTGTTTTGCATCTCCATGTCCACTCTTCCAGTACTGCCATTCCATTCCCAAGACACCCCCCCCAAGACAGCCACACATAAATTAACAGCTCCTTTGGGGAACAAAGGAGCTACTGAGGTGCCAGATGCTCAGGTGGTGAATTCTTGACTTCTAAGGTACCATTTAGATGCAAGACCAAAGCGATCTGAAGAAGGAAATATCTAGAATCACCCATTTCTCTTTGAACCTTCTTCAAAGCTCTTAAAGCTTAGCCATGGGGAGGAAAGTTAGAGAAAAATAAGTGGAGTTTGCAAGGGTTATCTTGACCTCTGCTCCATTCCAGCTGAGTCCTGAAGGTGGGGTGAGATATAATACTACCAGTCCTCTTTAAGATGGATGATTCCAGAGTGGAAATGTGTCACCCGGACCTCGGAGCATCAACATCCTTGGCAGTTGGCCAAGAAAGGCCTCAAAGACAGAGGATTGATGTATGTGGGTAGAAAGGCCAGAGGCCGTAGCAGTCCCTCAGACACTTCAGTGGGACAGTGAGGACGGAGGCCAGTGACTCCGAGGGTGTCCCTGTGAGGAGAAGTTGCACCTGAGGACCAGACAGGTTATACTTCAAAGGATGTGTGAGCAAGAACGAGTCAGATCAGAGGGAGAGGCAGGCACAAAAACTGCCCTGGAAGTCACCCCGCACCTCCCTGAACTCACTCTTCACTGGGGAAAAAAGGGTGGCAGACGAGGGACTTTAGAAATCATCTCAAATGGGATTGTGGCTCAGTGGTTAGGCACTTGCCTGGCATGCGCGAGTACGCGAGTTCAAACCCCAGCACCAGGACACAACCAAGTCTCGGAGCAACAAAGACCACATGAAAAACTAAATAAAATTGATTCTTTCTCTCTCTCTCTCTCACTATCCCTCTCTCTTTAAAAAGTAAAATAAAGGGGACTCTTGGGGGTAAATCTAATTTTCAGATTTTACATATATTATATTATTTCATTAGAAGCTTGTTTCATCAACAAATGAATTTCTTAATAAAAAAAGTAAAATAAAATGAGATTTCTTCAAGTCTAGTCCAATTAAGTTTCCCCTACCCTGTCCAGATTTAGCTAGTTCTGTGACACTGACAAGTCTCTCTCTGTACCCTGAGTTCACTACCAATAAGATGAAAAAGTTTTTACTATGAGACTTTTTGGTTCCTCCCATTTTGCCATCTCATGATGTCAAATCTCTTTTGTGAGGGATAAGAAATTAGTGTAGTCTTTCTGGAGGAACATTTATATATTCACATTTAAATATTTAACTAGTTTAAACATTTAAATATTCACACTTTGATTTGGTACTTAAGTTTCTAGGAATTTTATCTTATAGATCCACCTCCCCCACACACACACCCACACGCATACCTCATTTGTTGTGACACTGTTTCAAAATCAAGAAGGGAAACAAGTCAATCAGAGGAGAGAGACTAGGATTGGAAGGACTCACATTAGACTCCCAACCCTCAGAACCCACTGGGGTTGCACTGATGGTTGAGTGGGGTGAAGGGAGGTTTCATTTTTTTTTTTTGGTGCAATTTGGGTTTTCAGTGGAATATTCATGTTACTTGTGTGATTAAAATAATAACAATAAACTTTATTGAGTGACACATTAGTGGTGGGAGCAGCCTCTTGAATGACTACTTATACCAGCCAAGAGAAAGATCGCAACATTAACCTCAATAATGAAAATTAAACAAAACTAGCAACTAATTACAGTGCATTAACTACTAAGCAGTGAAAAGAATTCTAAAGAATACAGAAACAGCAGATGCAGGGACTACCAACCACTAATGGAGTTGAGGCAGGGCACCCAAGGAGAGGAGCCTGGGGGAGGCTCTGCCTCCTGAGGGCCGAGGTGTAGGTTTGCAGAGTGAGAGTGCAGCCCACTGGATAGCGGGGAAGTTCCCTGAGCTGAGACAGGCTGCAAGCGGAGCCTACTCACTGAGGAGCCAGCTAAGGTGCTGATAAAACTCCATGGTAGGTGCTGGAGCAGTGGCTCAGCGGTTACAGCGCTTGCCGGGCATGTGCGAGGACGTGGGTTCAAACGCCAGCACCACATACACGATGAAGTGTTGGAGCAATGAAAGCCACATGAAGAACTAAATAAAATTGATTCTCTTTCTCTCTCTGTCACTGTCCCTCTCTCTCTTAAAAAACAAACAAACAAACAAACAAACAAACAAACTCAATGGTAGCCAGTCTCCGCTGTACCATTGCAACTTGCTGGAAGGTGAGTTGTGCGGAGTCCTGCATGCTAGTGACATTCACACAGCTCAGGACCAAGGGAAAAACACCCCAGCACCCCAGCATCCTCCGGTGTCCCTCCAGTGCCCTCCACTGGCAACGGTTAACATGGCAGGAGCAGGCAAAAGAGAAATGCGACAGGGCTCGGCTGTGTATCACAAAGCAGGGTGAGGAAGGGTAGATTTGCCAGGAGACAGTAAATTAATCACAGCACAGGGGTTTAGCTCTCAGCCTCATCTTCATTCTTCTGTACACGTTTGAACTTCTGGAAAACAATAAAACTACTCTGTTTCCAGCTAACAAGCAGCAGCTAACATTTGTACAGGTGATGAAGTTCTCACTTTCTCCTAGGAATTTACAGTCCTAGTCATTGTATCCTCGCTGGATATATGAATTATTTCTCAAATTCAGACCCAGCCCCACTGAATATTCTATTGCATAAAGACTAAATTGGGAAGTTCACCTTATGTAAGTCAGTAATGGGAAGGAGGAAGAAGAACACGGCTATATATTAAAAAGTAAGACACATGTGTAAAAGGCAAAAAGAAAATATGCAACTCTAATATAGCTCTCATTTCTAAAATTGGTCACAAGCTCAAGTTGATATGACTTTCTTTGTCCACTACTCATTCTAGATAGTCCACTTACTTTTTCTAAATTTTTTTATTAAGGAATTGAGTTATTATATAATCATAAATGCATATAAAGTAACAATACGTTCCTAAACAAGAGTTACCCCCATATTGACCACATCCCAGTCTCTTGATTCTTCTGTTTCACCCCTACAACCAATGTAAATGTTTTGATTATGAATTTTCCAGAATTAAATGATTGCATAGTATTATTTGGATTCTTAGGGGTGTAAAGAGTATACTACATTGTTGATTGTCTCCCTAGATCCCTGCCTATCTTTCCTCCTTTCCCCCTCCCCCTCTTTTCTGCTCTCCCTCAGAACCTTGGCTGATCAGGGCTGTCTATCTGGTATAGGAACCAAAAACTTTATTGCTGAAGGGCACAAGTCTTTAATAGTCCTGTTTTTAATTTTTTTTGATTGCTGTAGTTTTCCATTAACCATTTCTATTGATCATGGATGAATTAAAAGATATTCCAGAAGATCTACAAGATTCCAGATATAACCATCCTTGGCCACATTATGTATAGCAGCAATCCAATCTTCTCTTGGTAACCAGGATCAACTATTCCAGTCATCTTTTACATGCTCTGGTTCAGTGGTAAAAGGACCCACAAGGGAACAGAGGGCCATTTCATCTGCCAAGTGGATGGATTCATTGCTGTGTTTCCAGGTGCGTACATTCCCCTTTGGGATTTTGAGACCTCTAAATGTTGAGACTACATGATTGTCGGCATATACAGAACTGACTGCAAAGTTCATAATAAACATGAAAAATAAGCATCTGGTTAGAGGCGTAACTTGATTGGATCATCTGAATGTTCTATGTAATGTAAAAATATTCTTTTCTTGCTTTCTTGTGTTAAGGTATATATTCTATTTGTATGAATTCTTATTCAAATACAGTTCTATTAAAGAATGCACTCTTCTTGGGGGAGAAACCCTCCTACTTTTGAATTAGTGGTTGCATCTTGTTTGTGTAAACACTAATAAATATATTAACTCAGATTCCCCTCACCCTTAAAATGAATGAAGTCTTTCCAAACATCAGAATCCAGAGAGTAAGCTAGGAGTACAGTGTGTATAATCTTCATTTGCTTAGCTCACCACTTTATATTAAATTGTTTCATTTAAAAGCTTTTGGTTTGTAAAACTGTAATGCACTAATAAAAAATAAATAAAAAATAAAAGCTTTTGGTTATAAGCATGAATAATTATTTTGGTTGCTAACTTCACTGACTTATCTGTAATTGTCACTTTATAGTACTTTATAGTTGTTACAAGAGCTTTACATGCACTGACTTAATCAGCTTGTGCAGGAACCCTGTGAGGTAGGTGGGACAGATTGTAACGTCTTGACGTCATGGATGTGGACCTATGGTGCTGATACATTGGCCTGCCCAAGGCCACCTACCAGTGAAGTTGGTATACGGCTCAAAGTAAAACTTTTGGGTCAGAAGCTTGTCCCAAAATTGTGCTAATGCAAACATTGACAACACAGACAACCTAACTCTTAAAATTATACTAAAGTCACAGAACATTTAAAATAATGTTATAAATTTGTATATACTTGTAAAAGTGATCAGTGACATAGTAAAAATAATCCTAAATGAGTATTTGATGGTTTGAATTCAGAGCACAATAAAGAAGAAAATTCACATTAAAAGGAAATTTTAAAATTCTTTTAAAGCATTAAAAAAAATTTGCTGTGGTCTGAGTACAGAACTCAGCAGCTTCAAAACTCCCGCCCCTTCCAAGCCCCGCCCACCCGACGTGCTCAATTTAGGCCCCACCCCGACTCTGCAGTGCCCGCCCCCTGGGCAGGAGCTCCGCCTTCCTGCGTCGTAGTCATCCAATGGCCAAGATACACGGCTAGGAGATAGTGAGCGAGCTTTAGGTGTCCTTTTGGCGCCTGACCAGAGTCTTGTGAATTCAGTTTCTCCCGAGTGGTCACTTCCCCGAGTGGCCCCTAAGATATGAGCATTCACCCACTGCCCCACATTCCCTCCGAAGGGTCGGAGGCGGCTCCTGAGCCCAGTCGCTAACCTCCCTAGGAGCCCAGGGTCTTCACTGGCCGAGGCTCTCGGCCCGTGGCATTCTGGGGGTGGTAGTTTTCCTTCTGTCGGTTCCTGACGGGCAGAATAGTGGTCAAGACTCGCGGGACTACGATTCCCAGAAGCCCAAGCAAGCAGCAGATCACGTGGTCCGCAAGTACGCGGGGTTGGTGGGCGGGGCCAGCGGTGCTCCGCAGCGGTCTGTGACAACCGGAGCGCGCGGGTCGCCTCGGCCCCCAGAGACCCCGCCATGGTACGCGCGGGCGCCGTGGGGACGCACCTCCCCGCGTCCGGCTTGGACATCTTTGGGGATCTGAGGAAAATGAACAAGCGCCAGGTAACGGAGGCCCGGGATGGAGGCTCGCTCGGGGTGCTCTGCGGTTGCGGGGAGTTCGGGCTTGGAGAGCAGGGTTTGGACAAGGGCAGCTGCAGGCGACTGCGGCCGGGTGGCGACCCGAAGCTCTGATGCTGGGTTCTCAGAGATCCTGGGTTCAAATCCTCCCAGACCCACGTGTGAGCAAGTGTGTGCTTTCTTGCACTGGCAAGAGCAAATTAAGGGAAGAGAGCAGAGAATGCTCGCAGTGCAGTGCACGTCTGCTGCGCTGGGGAAAGCGGGGCGAGACGCCTGGAGCGCGAGTGACAGCTGTCTGCGCGGGTTTGAAGGGCCACTCAGTGAAGAGGGAGCAGAAGACTGCGCGCGCGTGGCAGTGGCAGGGAGGCAGGCAGAAGGGAAGAACTTGTTGACAATGGGAGCTGTCCAGTGATACCAGATGCAGAATGATGCGTGTGGTAGCTTACTTCTTTGGGCGTCTTTTTTTCTATAGAACTTCAGACTAGTGCAGCAGTGTGACAGAGTTCGGTGCTTTGAATTTCATGAACCCATTTAGGATCTGCTTGCTCTATGTGTGCCTAGCTGATGAACCCCTGTGTCTCTGTGATTAAGAGAAGTTGTGGAGAATATTACTAGCTTAAAACACCAACAGCTAATGATCTGAGCATTGATGCTGTTTGCAGGAAGATTGTCCAGGAAATAGAGCTTTATTTGGATAGATTTTTAAAATGTCTTTCAAGCTGGTACTGATTACTGATGGCTGCAATCGCAGCCTCAGAGAAGGCCTGATGAGTGTATCAGTCCCTGACCCAGCTCACCCTTTGGAAGACCAGTGTGTTCCCACTGTTCAGGGATAGGACTGTCAGAAGCTGATTTTCTTGCTTACTTTGCTAATCTTCCAATTAAAATTCAGAAGCTCAAATATATTGCCTTTTGGTTCTTTCTAAAGTTTTATCTTTTTGCTTGTTTTTCTTTTTATCCTTCAAAGCAGCATTCAGTGACACCTTGTCAAGCCTGTATGCTCTGCCAGTCTTGGGAGCAGGATCACCTTTCTCTGCTGCCCTGCTTACTATTAATTAAGGCCACATGCAAAAACAAGGGCTCTTTGTTTCTGCAGTGAGGAAGAAAGGAAGAAATACAGCTACTGGCATTTCTGCTGTTCTGCACCCAGAATCTCTGGTCTGAAATGTTTGCTTAGAACTGGTATAAAGTGACTATTTCATCTTTGATTGGCAGTGACCCAGTATGGGCTTACTTCTAAATTCTTCTGGGGTTGTTAAGTGCTAAGCATACAAATTTGTAGCCAAAGTAGAGTAAAAACAAAAATCTGGTGGTGTGTGTTTTAAAAATGTGTTGTGTGTTTGGTCAAAATTTTGTTTCTAGATTCTAGATTCTAGATTCCAGCATATCAAACCTACACATTATATATACCTTAAAGGTAGGGTGGTGGAAGTGTGTTGTGGTTTTGTACTTAGTTTGATTCTTGGGTCTTTATGCATTTGGTCATTTCCTTGGTAGATAGATGCTTGTTCAAAGAAAGTAATATGGAGGAATTGATTTTATTTTCTTTCAATGGATTCTTTCAATGAGCATAGAAAATGATACTGGAAAATATGTTCTTAGTACAAGTTCTTGATTAGATAAGTGGCAAGAATTTATAATTCGCTTTTATCAGGGTGGACCCTAATGGTTTGAAAAACTTGACTAAAAATGGTGATCTTTGTTTAAAACTATGGTTTGGGGCTTTCCTAATTAGACCTGTAATTCATAATGAAACAATGATTACTTATCAAGTCCTTTGAGTCAAGCCAGCAGGTGGTGAAGGTTTTAAATGTGATCTCCAGTGACAGCTTCTGCTTTAGATGGACCTGACTTGCAAGGCTGCTTTTAGTTTACAAACAGCGGTTTAACAGTAGTCACTTAGCACTTCCGTTTCCTTCTTTTGCTCCCCTAGAAATATAGTTTCATAATTTACTACTGACACAGTAGCCAGCTAGTTAAAAATGGTGTATAGTTTTTTATTGACATATTCATTTTCCTTTTTTTCATTGACTGCATCAAAATACCTGAACTGTTTTTCTAGTTTGCATTTTATGGCCCCACTTTCAGTTGTATCCTTCATAACCACCTCAAATTACAGATTTCGCAGTTTTTGCAGCTTCACTTTTACTACTTTGCATCATATCAGCATTTGTTTTAGTGTTTGTTGCACTCTTCAAAGTGATTATTTCAATGGCCATATGATATTCTGTTAAATTGCACTTCCTTTAAACACCTTTCCCCCTTAGATTTGGGAGCTCATTCATGCACATTATAGGAATTTTAAAGAATAGAGAATAGTTTAGGGAAGAAAATTCAATGCCTGCTATTTCTGTCGTCCCACGATTGCCTCCCAGTCAGGGAGCATCTTCTTGTGTTTGTTTTTTGGTTTGTTGAGGTCCTACTGCAGCTGATATCTTTCACCCAGCGTCTTTTTTAGGTTTTTGCTCAAGTCATTTATGCACTATTAGGAAGAGTAATCTGCCATTTTCTAAGGTCATTTCCCTGAGTCATTTATTTCCTTTTTCGCATTATCAGAAATAAGTCTGTGGTAGGCAAGCAAAGCTAGCTGTGATAAATGTCTTAGGGGCCATCCTTCCCCCTCTGCTTTTTGGACTGAATTCTCAGGAGTAGGGTTACATGGTCAAGAATAGCTTATTGTTACTAATGCCAGATTGTTCTCAGAATGGTTACAACTTATTACATCCCCATCACACTGAGATTTAGCATTAAAAAAAAAAACAAAATAAAATTTTAAATTTGCTGCTGTGTGGGGGTGAGAGGCAGGATTATTGGTTTGAACATTTTTTTTGAGAGAGAAAGAGAGCTAATTTTTTTTAAAATTCTCATCTAGATTTTGTTTTTCCTTTATTTAGTTGTGTATGTGGTGCTGGAGATTGAACCCAGGTCCTGGTGCATGCCAGGCAAGCACTCTATTCCTGAGCCACCTCTGCAGCCCTGGTCATTTTAAATGCTTATTTGCCACTTGTATTTCCTCTTTGGAAAAGTATGGTTTTAAGTTTTTACCTCTTTTTGTTGGGATTTTGATGTTTTTCTTACTGTCAATTTGTTTGCATTCACCATGTATTTAAAGATGTTTTATTTTTATCACTATTCAGCAAGTTTTGTTCTCAATTTTTGCCACGACTATGCTAAATAATGGGAATATAACCGTGAACAAAGCTGAAGTATTCCCTGTCTTTGTGGAACTTACAGTATAGTGTGAAAGATACATTAGATAATTATTTGAATAATTTTAACAGTGATGAATGCTACAGAGAGGTACAGGATGCAGTGAGAATACATAGCAGGAAGACCGAGGCCGGCCTATAGCAAAGATTGGCAGACTCTAGTGATCTAAGTGTTTTTATAAAGAAAGTTTTTATGTGGAGCATAGCCATCTTCATTATTTATATATTGTCTCTGGCTACAGTGGCAGAGTTAAGTGGTTTTGATTGATGTCATGTGGCCTGTAAGCCTAAAATATTTATTATCTGGCCCTTTACACAAAGTTTTCTGACTCCTGGTCTGGCAGATCAGGGAAGGCCCCCTTTGTTGTTGTTGTTGTTGTTTTTATTAGAAGTATATAGAGATACAGTTGAGGGGGAAACATTATCAAAACATTAGCAATCAATGGATATAAACTTTGTTATC
Organism: Aplodontia rufa; assembly: GCA_004027875.1. Taxonomy (NCBI): domain Eukaryota; kingdom Metazoa; phylum Chordata; class Mammalia; order Rodentia; family Aplodontiidae; genus Aplodontia; species Aplodontia rufa. The sequence goes on along the minus strand of PVKS010003443.1, from coordinate 75,000 downwards.
CACGGGTAATGCCAAAACATGGATGACCACCTTGGGTTTTACTTGTTGCAGTTCATCCCCCAGAAGAACTCATGCGTTAAGTGGGTAGCTCGTGGAGGAATGACATCGGCTTCTGGGATGGTTCCCCCATGGAATGCCCCCTTTGGATACTGGTGTTTAAAGTGCGGCTAAGATGAATGAGAGTCATGGGGTTCTGGGAGAGAGCCGACTAAAGGGGCTGGAAGGGGAAGGAGCCTGTGCCGTTTGCGCATGGACAGGTAGTACAAGTGCAGTTGGGCAGTGTGAGCTTCCCCATCTGAGGCTGGGGAAGTAATCGTACTTCCTGGCCCTGCCAGACCCAGCCTTTGAGCTTGTATTGAGATTTGATCGTAATCCTCTGAGTTGTGGGAGGCAATTGAAGAGCTTTCAGTGGCGCATTGATGTGACCAGTTGACCAGATGCACCTGTGAAAAGAAACACTAAATATAGAATAGATTGGAAAGGGTATGTAAGGATCTCAGGAGACCTGTAGCAGGCTCTTGCAGTGGCTTGATGGGCTGTCTGTGGGTGAAAATGGTAGCAGTGGGATTAGAGAGAACTGAACATTCTGGAAATGTCTAGAAGGTAAATTGTAGGGTGTGGCTCCAAACAGCCAGGTAGTGATGCCACTTATTGAGCTGGGCAACACTGGAGAAGAAAAGTTCAGTTCTGACAGGTAGAGTTCAAGCTGCCTTCAAAGACATGCAAGTGGAAGGGTCAGGTGGGTGTCTGGGAGTTCAGGATTGGCAGTGGGAGCATGAAATAGTACCAGCATTTGGAGGTTGAGGTGGAGGAGGAAGAATTAGCAGGAAGACAAAGGGGACAGTGTTCAAAGAATGGACTCTGAGATTCCTACCTGGGGTAGTGCTCTTTTGAGAAGTTTGGCTGTGAAAGGGAAGTGTTAAAGGTGGAGGAGGAAGGGTTCAAGATGGAGCGACTTAAGCTGATGGGAAGGAGCAGCGGGTCAGGCTTCACTGTGCGTCAGAATTCCTGCATAGGCTGCTTATGAAACACGGATGTTCCCTCGAGTCCTGCTGGTTCAGCTGGTCAGGGATGAGGCCAGCTCTCCTACTTTGGACAGACTTCTCACTTGGGTACAGAGCACAGCCAGGGCTGAGAACCAGCGGTGCAGAACAGTGTTCCCAGACCAGCAGCTTCAGTGTCACCTGGGAACTTGTTTGAATTGCAGCTCTCAGGCATCCAGAGAGCACATGCTGGTGGTGGAGAGCCACTGCTGTAAAGGATGGTCTATGCACTCAGAAGTCAGGATCCTGTGAAACTACCACCTGGCACATCCTTGCTAGGCCTTCCTGGGTGACTGTAGCTGCTTTTCTCCAGGCTCTGGGCTTGCTTTTTTTTTTTTTTCTCCAATCTGGTCTTTGTTTCTCTGACACTTAGTTGTATATGTGGGCTGGGGTTTGAACCTAGATCCTTGCACATGCCAAGTGCTCCAACTGCTGAGCCACCACTCCAGCCCTGGCTCTGTGCATCTTTAAAACTGTATTTTGATGTATTTTAAATTGTTTAAACTGTGTTTAAAATGGCAGTTTATTTTTAATTGATACATAATCATACAGATATATGCAGTACAATGTGATGTTTCAGTACATATACAGATTGTGTAATGATCAAATAAGGGTAAATACATATTCTGTCATCTCAAACCATTATCATTTCCTTGTAGCAAAACATTCAAAAATCTTCTCTTCTGGTTATTTTGAAATATACCGTATGCCCTACTATACAACAGAGCACCAGAATTTATTCACAAAAACAGCCCAGACCCACATTCTATTTCAGTTAAAATCAAATTTGGGTCTTTGAGGAAATGATGTTCAAAGCCGCATGATCTGGGTCCTAGTTCCAACCATAGTTCAAAAGGATGTTCTAGAGATCTGATATGTAGGTAAGATGGGGTCTGTCTGATCTAATTTCACTTCCTCTGAATCACTACTCAAATACAGTAAGGAGATTTTAGAAGTCATCAGTTATTCCAAGATAAGGAGTCCGGGCAAGGAAACAAAGTCAGCCAGATATCAGAAACTGCAAAATAGATGGAAGAATGATACCTGACATTGCCTGAGAAAGCCGAAACCCTGTGTGGCCCTGGGAGAGAATGAGGAGCAGTGCTTCGCTGCTGTGCTGCGGAAGCCTCCCACACTCATGGCAACAGATGTCCCTGGAGCTGAAGGCCAAGGGGAGCTGGGGCTGAAGCAGTGAGACCCCTAGCTATCCTCCCTCTCCTCAAAGGCCTTCTCCTCCCAGGTGAGGGGCTAGAAGTTCATTCCCTGGAGACACGGAAGGTGTCTGGAGTAAGGGCTGCTAGGCCTGATGGAGGGGGATACTGTGCCTGAGTCCTGAATGCTGCATGCCAAGGGAGGAATGGAGGTCCTGGAGGAACAAGGGTGCCAGCATGTAGGTGAGGCCGGATGCCAGGAGAACAGGCCTGTGTAGCCAGGTGGCAGGGACTGTTGAATCAGAGTGTGGGGGGGTGGAGTAGTTGCTGAGAGTGGGAGGTCCAGCGGGAGGCAAGAAGGTCACTGCAGATGAGGAGTCCAGGGTTGAGTAAGCATCCACATGGCTCTGTCAATCACTGTGACACCCGCAGGAGTTAGTAGTGGGAAGATGGAGGCAGTATACCCAAGTTTAGCACCTTCCTGGGGGCAGGAAAAGGCCAGGGTCTGAGGAACTTACCCTTTGAGTAGTACTAGTAACAGGGGACTTAGTCGCCAAACCCTCTTGGGGGATGGTAAATACTAGCTGACAAGTGCCCTGCAGCTCGAAGGGGACTGGATGTGTGCAGGTGTTGCTTTGCCCCTTAGTTCTAGAGCTGGGGGGTGTGGCAGGCAGCTGTCTTGAGGAAATGCCTGTGCTTCGCCATGCCTGGAGCAGAGAGGGCAGGGTGAGGCCTGTGGTTTGTAAAGTGCAGAAGTGGTCTGAGTGGGGAGGGCAGCTTAGAGCCTCCTTCTAGCTGACACCTGGCCCGTGGGTATTGATTTGGTGACTTTTCCATCTGTGTTTTTAAAATGTTTTTTATTGATGCATTTTAATTGTACTTATTGGGAGGATTCATTGTTACACATTCGTGCGTGCACATGATAGAATAGTGTAATTTGGCCAACATCATTTCCCCTTCTGCTCCACTCTTCCCTCCTCTTGGTCCCTTTCCTCTGCTCTACTGATCTTCTGATTTTCATGAGATTTCTGTCCCCGTTTCTTTTCATTTTTCCTCTCTAACTTCCACATATGACCCTTGACTTTCTGACTTTGGCTTGTTTTGCTTGACACAATGTTCTGAAGTTCCATCCATTTTCCCACAATGATATAACTTTGTTTTTTTATGATAGAATAAAGCTGCATTGTGTATGTACACCACATTTTCTTCATCCGTTCACCCATTGATGGATGCCTCGGCTGTTCCATAGCTTGGCTGCCTGAATTGTGCTGCTGTAAACACGGATATGCATGTGTCACTGCGCTATGCTGACTGATTCTTCAGCATAAACACCACGGAGTGGTGCAGCTGGGTGGTTGCCTCCATACTGATTTCCTTCGTCCTGCCTGTGTTTTTAACCAAATATTTGCTGTTCGCCTGCTTAAATGCTTATGGGAAATTTAACATCCGGGTATTACAGGCACTTTTCCGACTCAGGGGCCTCATTGCTAAGTACTGTGGTACCGTGACCCTTCCATTTGAGGCCGTCTTTGGCTTTGGCACTGAAGGGCAGCTCTGGGTAGATTCTCTAGATGTGCCAGGCTCTGAGGGTTCGACACACGCTCTCTTTACAGAGCTGTGACCTGTGACTAGTCCAGGGCAGGAAGGAGGTCCTGGTGGAACTTGCTACTCAGGTTCCACGAAGGGTTTGAGATGCGGGAGATCCAGGAGTGGTCAGCAGAGCCTCGCTGGGACTTGAACAATGCAGGCGCTGATTTGCCCCTGGTTTCTCACTGAGGGAGAGGCTCTAATTGGAATTCTGATTCTGTGGATGCACGTTGGAATGCTCCCTAATTTTTCACCTTGTATGAGTTAGTTCCATGTCCTAAAATTGCATCTTTTTTGTTGTATTTCTTAAGTGTGTCTCTGGCTTTGGGTTGGTGACTATGCCATTGATTTCACTTTGGGCTTGGCCTTTTTCATTCCAGCTCTACTACCAGGTTCTAAACTTTGCCATGATCGTGTCTTCTGCACTCATGATATGGAAAGGCTTGATCGTCCTCACGGGCAGTGAAAGCCCCATCGTGGTGGTGCTGAGGTAGGTCCTGCCAGCTGGCCTCTGTCCTCTGTCACACTGCTTAGCCAAGACTGAGGATCAGGGGTGCCTGGAGAGAGAACCTGTGTGATGGCTCTGAGTCAAGATTGTAGCTGGATGAACTGTTAGAGCCTTCTTTATTGATATTTGCTTTGAGAATGTCTCATTTTTTCCTCTTTTGTCGAACAATCTTATCCTTTTCAAAAGATGTTTTACAGTTTAATCATGTTGTGCTAGTACATCTGATCCACTTTAAAATGATGGTTTAGCGATATGGTATTAACGTATTGTTGGCGTGCAAATTGATTTTCAAACATGGTTAATTTTAAAGTGTGTCTTGGTTTTCTTCGTACAAGGGGCAGGGTGTGTGTCTCCCTAGTGCCTAGCAAGTTGCCTGGTCTGTTTTCAGGCGTCTTCAGGGTAGCTTGTGCTATCTTCTGGAAACTGCTCTGCTTTTGAAAGTGCAGCATGTTTATTTTAGAATACTTCAGTCAACTTCATGCAGCCATAAAGTCATCCAAGGAGAAGAACCCAAGTCAATTTGAAATCAGATGACCATGTTTGGCGCCAGCAGGTGCTGCAGGGTGCTCTTGTCCAGTGAATCAGAGCACTGGCTCTTACTGCTACGGGCTGGGGAGGTGTAGTCGTGTGCGGAGAGTCACAGCGACAGTGCAGGAGCCAGTGCCACAAGCCAGTGTCCTTTCCCTCCCCTGGGCCTGCTGCAGTCCTGTCCACACTTGTGTGTGACTGGCCAAGGGGCACCTTGTAGAGAAGCCTAGGATAGGGTGGCTCACAACAGACCAAAGGAGTCCCTGTCCCTGGTCTTCGTGCTGTGCTCTGGAAGGTGCTGGAGTGGTGAACAGAGGAGGGGGAGAAGGGGACCAGGCCTCTGGACCCCCAATGCCTGAGCTTTATTTCTTTTGCACCAGCTCCACTTTTAGGGATTTTATCTGGTCTGATGTCACTGAAGAAAAGACTTTAAACCATCTCCCGTACTTTTTCTTGAAGAAGAAAGGATTTGGAGAGTAGTTCAGTGGTAGAGTGCCTAGCATGTCTAAGGTCTTGAGTTTCGCACCTAACACCACCAAAAAAAAAAAAAAACCCTCAAATTCATATGGACCTTCTCACCTAGCAGATAAGGACCCTGGGGTCCAGTGATACAAAGTCACAAGCATCTCAAGATGACTTTGAAGAATGACACTGGGTCTGAGATCACCTGGCCCTCCTCAAATCACACAAAATGCTCGCATGTGGGAGTTACTGTGAGAGAGCAATACATGGGAACCTTTTTAAAAGTATCCTTTATATTCTAAAGCATTTGGTTGGGCAGCATAAACCTTTGACATCCCCGAGGGCAGTGTGGCCTTTGCGGAATCAACATTAGCTATTTTTATTTTATTTTATTTTATTTTATTTATTTTTTAAATTTTATTAGAAGTATATAGAGATACAATTGAGGGGGAAACATTATCAAACCATCAGTAACCAATGTATATATACTTTGTTATCCAGGGGTAATGCCAAAACATGGATGACCACCTTGGGTTTCACCTGTTGCAGTTTCCCCCAACATTAGCTATTTTTAGAGAAGTATTGAAAAGAACCAATTTCCACTAGGACAGATCACATCCCGCCATGCCAGGCTCCAGGGTGCTCTTCTGGTCAGACTTGTGGTGCAAGGTTTTCCCCACTGTGGTCCTGTTTCGGCGGACCAAGACACCCACCAGGTGTCTTCAGGAATTCTGAGGAAGGAGTAGAGATGAAGCCGTAGACGAAGACATTGTCTTAAGTGTTTTAGCTACCGTTCTTTAAAAGAAGACGAAGCGGTTATGTGACATTATCAGAAGGAGACAAAATAAAACTCCATGCTGGGGAACAAAAGAAAGCACCTAGATTTGTTTACTCAGATGGTTCCCGTTCTTTCCTTTGTGGCCGTTTCTGTAACTGTTGTGCCCCTTTCAGTCGAGTCCTGGATCAGGCCCTTTGTTCAGTGGCATTGTTTGGAGGAGGTCTGAGGAATTCCCAGAGAGGGGGACCTCAGCTCAGAACAAGTGGAAGTCTTGCTAAATGTCACAGAAATGAATTTAAGGACACATCAGTTGAGGCAGAAAGATATAATCAGGAAAGCAGAGATGTGTTCAAGGGACAATGTGGGTAACTCAAGAGTGGAAAAGCAGGAGTACAAGTTCAAGGGAGAATGTGGGCCTTCGTGAGAATTTCCCATGCTTTGGGGGTTCATGGCTCTTTTAAAGGAAGCTTGGTGAGGGGTGGGCATGGAAGGTATGTGAGGATGGCATCAGCCTGGTGGTCTCTAGGTGGTCTGACAGTTCTCAGGATGCCTAGGCTCGAAATGGTCTCCTTTATCTATCAGTAGATAATGTTGTACCCTACATTACAGGTTTCTTAAAATATTGTCTCTCTCTACTTAATATATTTATTACATAGCTAATTATGGTATACAAGATCATTTTCATAAGTGGGTGAATTAATGGTAACTATGATCTACAAGTTTCCCTGGAACACTGACCTGGGGAGTGACCGGGCTGGAAAGGTATACAGAAGCTTGGGTTAGAATGATATTCCTGTCCTTCCTGTTGTCTCTTTCTGCCTGTCTTTTTATTTCTTCTGTCCTACCTCAGTTTCTTTTTAAAGTAAAGCTTCCAGCAAGTGCTTGGTAACAGGCCTGTGTCCTTCCTGCATTCTGCATCTTTGGGGAGGCTTCGGGGGCACGAGCACTGAGCGATGGGAGAGCAGCCCCCGCGTGAGCTGCGCTTTCCTTTGAAGCTCTGCGTGTTTTCAGCAGCCTGCTTCTTTCTCCCCTTCCTTCCAGCTCAACAGATGTTACTCTCTCCTCCTTGGTTGCCTTCCCCTGTCAAGCCGTATTTCTAGGTCTTATTCTTTTCTCATGCATTAAAACAAAACATGAGCAAGTGTACAATGAGTTGCAGTTTTTAAATTTCAGTAGATTGCGATTATTTTGTATCCACCAAAGCTTTTGGCATGAGTTTGAACTGGCATCCTGGGGATTATTTATTGACGTCCACATGAAAATCAACCCATATTGTTATCACTAGGCTTTTGTGGGACATGGAAGGTGTCACAGGAAGCAAGACTGGGGTTCAAATTTTGTTCCAACCCTCAGCAAGGCTTTAGGACAGGTTCTGCTCCCCAAGTTTAATCACTTGTCTGCCTTTCTTTCCTTCAACAAGAAGCAGTGTCCTTCGTGCTGGAGATGGGTGAAGGAATGCACGAATTGCCCTAGGGTATTAACCAGTTGTCACAGTCCACAGTTGTGAATGAAAACAGTCAAGTGTGCCCAGAGGTAGGACTTGTAACATGGCAGGTTAGAAGTGCAGATCCGCATTTTTCCTGGTTCTTTCTTACCTAATGCAATCTGCAGAGAGGCCTGTCAGGGCCCCTTCCTACTTCAGTCTAGGCAGAAGCTGTTTCTTCTATCACATCTTGTCACTGGAGCTGCAAGGAGTCCCCTGGGGCTTGGTAACATCTGAGCCTTCCTTGACTGTTGGTGGGAGTTGCAGCTCTGTCTGGTAAGTTTATCATCATCCTCCTTTGGACACCGGATGACGCTGATGTTCATTTTTGTGTTTCTTTCCAGTGGCAGCATGGAGCCGGCCTTTCACAGGGGAGACCTTCTCTTCCTCACAAATTTCCGGGATGACCCCATTAGAGCTGGTGAAATAGTTGTTTTTAAAGTTGAAGGACGAGACATTCCAATAGTTCACAGAGTAATCAAAGTTCATGAAAAGTAAAAAGGCCTTACTTCTTTTTGTTTTGTTTTTTTTTTTTTGTAATTTTTATAGAAGAACATAATGGTTGATTCAAAAGTAGTAAAAGCATTGGATTATGTTCCTAGTTCTGCCATTTACTAACCAAGTGTCTTTGGTACAACTGCCTCATTCTGTAAGTCAAGAGTGATATTATTTTGCCCACAATAACTCATAGGTGATTATGAGAATTGAATGAACTAATGTTTACAAAAGCACTTAAAAAACTTAAATTACTGCACAAATTTAACGTGAAATGTGTTACCTTAGTTATTTGAAGGAGTCTTGAAGAGAATCAGATCACATTGTAATAGGATTATTTTGATACGAGAATTGTTTTCTGAGGTGCAGAAGGGATAGCATCTTCAGCAGTGATGTTAGCCCAGGATGGAAATTCCTCTCCCCCATCCCATCTCATTGTTTGGTCGTGGCAAACCCTGCAAGAACTCTTCCCCTACACCAGCCTTGCCTTTCCCTAAGGTGCTGGGGATGACTTCAGACCATAATAAGGTCTGGTTTCATTTTTAGAACCAAACCATTTGCCTCTAATTCAAATATAGAAAGTTGCCATGGGACAGTTGACAATGTGACATGTTATATACTTGGTTGTTCATTTGCCTTTATGTAGCTTACTGTAGAATTCTTACCTGCATGATTTAGAATTAAATTTAGGTATTTATATCTGTTTTTTAAAAAATGGAGCATTTGTGTGTGTGTGTGTGTGTGTGAGAGAGAGAGAGCGCAAGCGCACAGGAGTGCGAGAGGGGAAGAGAGAGAGATCTCTTGCGCACTCCTGGTATTAGGTTCTCATTTCATTCACTGCTTCCAGGTGTTCCCCAAATACTTCAAATATAAGCTTCACTTTACACTGAACACGGGGCACTCCATTTGCAGCTCATGGTGGCGCTGTCTGGGGCCTGCTTCATGTGTCCTTGTTAACTTACTGAGGAGGAAGCGTTCAGTTGCCGTGGGGCAGTGCTCTGACTTGATTTCTGAAGATGAAAAATTTCAAAGTTGAGGAGATGATGATTACTTGTTTAAATTCACATGAGTTGTGGGAAAGGGCCAGGAGTTTTGTGTTTTCGGTTTCCTATACAAGCACGGCTATAAGCCAACCTGCTCTTTGGGACATGGTCTCGAACCTCTGTGGGCCTCACTATTTTATTTCACTATATGGTGCACTTTTCGTTTGCCGTGGTGAAAGACCACCCTCCTTACGGCCCATATCGCTGCAGTGTGTTTCCCGCGCCACAGCCATGCAAGCGCCATGGAGGCTCAGTGCAAATCCCATCCACAGTGGTTTCTTGTCTCCTCACAAATGGGATTTCACCGCCTGTGTTCAGTGGTGAAGAAAGTGCATTAATACATTCTGTACTTGGCAAGGAAGATTTTGAGGATAGCTCAGAGCACAGTTGCTTTTACGTTTACCTTGAATCCATGTTTGTGTGATCTGGGCCCAAGTTCGTGCCTAGGGTGAATACTGCCCGTGTTGACACCTTGGTCAATGAGGTCTAGGTCCACCCAGTTTATTAATCACCTCCTGCCTGCCCTCTGGCATCCTGTGACTTGGGGTGAGCGCCTGGCTCAGGCCTGGAGAAGCTCATCGTCGGCCACATTTCCATGTGCCCTGAATCTGGACTAGAAAGACTTGCAAGGGCTTATTCACATGATTTTGCCAACTGCCTAGCTTTTCCTTCCTTCCAGGAAGGCAGTGAAGCAAGAAGCAGCTCTGGCGGGTGCTGTGCCGGGAGCCAGTCATTGCTTCCTGACGCCCTGGCGCTCTGCCGCGCTTTCTGGTTGTCAGGGTTACCTGAGTGTTTTAGAATTTAAGTCTACAGAATTATCATTATGTTTGTGCTTCGTCTGAATGGCTGTCTGTAAGCAATCATCTTAGACCAGAGGCAGGTCAAGGATTCCTCGACTGCTTCCTAGATGCTCGTGTCTGGCCGTAATGTCTTGAGTAAACTAATATTTTTTTAATGATGCTGTGCTGAAAATAATTTCTGAAAGACATTATTTTGCTTTCCAGAGACAATGGAGACATCAAATTTCTGACTAAAGGAGATAATAATGAAGTTGATGATAGAGGCTTGTACAAAGAAGGCCAGAACTGGCTGGAAAAGAAGGATGTGGTGGGAAGAGCACGAGGGTGAGCATGAGCCTTCATTATGTAGATGGTTCAGGACCAGGAAAATACTGAGAAGGAACATATAAGGAGGATGGTAGAATCACTTATTATAAATGTGCTGGGTCAGGACCCTTCTAAGCAGTTCTGGTGTGTACTGGGAAGACTAAAGAAAACTTGGAACTTTCTAAGGACCTATAATCTAAAACTGAATGCCAAACATATTATCTGTGTCATGGGTTTAACTCTTTCAAATCCTCACCTAAAGATTAGTTGTTTGTGAATTTTAAATGATAATCACAAGTACTCCTCCCAGAGAGGACCACTGCTGAACCTGTTGGTGAATGTCTGCAGATGCATACATGATACGCAGTTTACCTACAAGGAAGTGGGAAGTGGCTTTGTGTAAAATCTGTGACTTCATCTTTTTAAATAGCTACATGTCTTCTGTTGATAATCATAGCTTTTGTAACCAACCATCTTTGGTAGAGGTATTTTTGTTATGGTAGACATGTAGATTATTTTCTGTTTTTCACAACTAAACACAGTTCTGTGATAAATCTTTTAATATTAATTTTGTGTGATTGTTCTAGCAATGAGTTCTGCTTCTGATTGATTTGGAGAGTCAATCAAGGTGTATCCCTTTATTAAAAAACAAAGAGAGCTATTTACCCCTTTCAGTGGCCCTTTTTTGTATTTAATCCCTGTTAGGAATGTCTTCTTGTTCCATCTCACACCTGCGTAAGGCTGGAGACACTGGCCACTGCTGTCTGAGTCAGCTTTATTAATCAGGTTGTGGCTTGAGACTTCTTGCAACCCCTGTGACCGTCTTCCTGTTGTACTTCCTCTTGAGTATCTGTGGGTAGATGAGGGGTGTTGGGGTAGTCAGTCCTGTATTTCGAGATGCTGGTGAGGAGGTGGAAGCTTCTGACTGGACTAGAGGGTCCTGTGGGTGTGTTACCTTCTTCCCATTAGTGGAGATGGTGAGACTGGGGCCGAACCGATTACACATCGATATTAATTTGGTCAGCATAATCACCGCCTGTGAACCGGGTCTCTCTGGGATCATAATCATATTTGAGTATAGGTTATGGCATTCATGATTGTATTCGCTGCCCAGTAAACTTATTTGTTAATCTGAAAAGCACTGTGAAATGAAAATAATGATGTTTTTAAAATCACAAACTCATTATCTGTGTGCCTTAAAGCTTTATCCAACAGCAGTTTTCTTACAGACAACCTGGAACTTATTTTTCTCCTGAAAAAATAAGAATTAGATTTGTGCTAGTTGCCCCTTGTACTTGAACATGTGGCTCAACTGTGACGTTAAGTGTAGCGAATGAAGATGCGTAGCACCGACACTCAGGTCCCGTGCCCGTTGGCACAGTCACCCCAGCTGTTAGTGCTGCTGCTTGCACTGATGATGCAGCGTGAGCCGGGTGAAAGCTGTCCTCAGCTCCAGTCAGCGGTGTCCTGGGGAAGAAATGTTGTAACACTGATACGCATGTGTCAAATGTCACTGTCCTCATCAACAGCTTTTATATGTTTTCCTTTTCATCCCCACAACTTAGGTTTTTGCCGTATGTTGGTATGGTCACCATAATAATGAATGACTATCCAAAATTCAAGGTAGGAATTTATGTTTCTGTATTCATTTATTTTTAAATATTGGAGATTTTATTTGTACAACTGTAGAGGAGTCATCTCCTTAAGCTGTTTTTCCATTAATTTTTCTGCAGAGTATCCGCAATTAACTATAAATTAACATAGCCACGTAACATTCAAATTACTGATTTAAAATAGCTGCTTTCACCTTTTAAGTTCACAGTGTTTTCTAAAATGGCACTTACATAATTGTTGCTTATTATTATGGAAATTTTCAAACATATAAAAAGTGGTACAGTAAACCCCGTAGTGCTTTATCTAACAACTTCAACAGAAATGTCATCTCTGGTTTTTTTTTTTTAATCTCTTGAAAGGAAATAGGAGTCCCGTGTGGGCGCAAGCGCTGCGCCGGCTCTGTGTCAGGCGTGTCTCCTGTAGCCCAGAGAGCTCTGTTTTGGGGCCTTTAATCATAATGTGGCATTGAACAGCTAATTTGGAGAACAAGGCACGAGGGGAGAGGTCATCTTTTGATTCTGTCATCACCCAGTGTGGAACAGACTTCATCTGAGTGCATTTACAGGCCAAGTTCATCTGCGGACCTCAGTAATTTTCCATTTTTGTTTTTGTTTACAGTACGCTCTTTTGGCTGTAATGGGTGCATACGTGTTGCTAAAACGTGAGTCCTAACGTGAGAAGCAGTTCCTGGAGCCAGATTGAAATGAATTCTGTTGAAAAACTAATATATTTGAAATGTTCCCCTTTCTGTGTAAAAGGCCACCCTGTGGAGACGTTTTTGTCTTGTCCAAATAAATGATTCATCAGTAAAGATGGTTTTCTTTTGTGGACTCTGATTGGAATCTGCTCCATCTCTGTGCTGCTGTGATAGTCACTGTAAGCCGAGCACGAGGGTCAGCACCACTTCAAGAATCAGGCAGACTGTGGACGGGCCCAGCCTGCTGTGGGGACAAGGCATAGTCCACGTGACAGAGCTGTGATGTTTGACTTTCCAAACAAACGCCTAGCTTCATACAGCAGCGTTTCTGGGGAAAACAAGTAGACCCTTCAGAGCATGTGGCTCCTTATTTATTAAGGTGTGATCTGATAATAATACCTCAGACTCTTTGGAAAACCTGCTTTGTTTTCATGGTGCTATATCTTGAGGTGATTTCTTCAGTTATTTGGAAATATGTAATAAATTACAAAAACAGTTTGTACAACTTTGGAAGAACTGCAAAAACTACAAAAGGGTGAAAGCGGAAGGTTCCTTTCCCAGAAATCTCTGCTATTAAGATAGACATTTGCTCTCTAGATAGTCCTGCATTTAAGATCGTCTCTTATTCAAACATTTACCAAGCACTTACATTGTAGCCACTGTTTTTGGTGCTGGAGTTGCAAAGTCCTGGTCCTCGTTGGGGTTACAGTGCGGCAGGCAGAGGGATAATAAATCTCTGAGTTTAGGATGAATGCTGTGAAGGAGGATTGAGCAGGGTTAGCAGACAGAGGGTGCAGAAGCCAGCGTTCATGTGGAGGTCAGGAAACATGACCTAAGCAGAGTTACATGAGGCAGGTGCATGGTCCTGAGGGACATCCCAGCCAGTGTGGAGCCCTAAGGGAAGCAGGCTCCTCTCAAGCTTCCCAAGCGTGCAGATCACCTAAGTAGCTTCCAACTCGGGAGGTCTGGGGACGAGCTGAGATTCTGCATCTCTCACTTGCTCCTGGCTCGCAGACTACAAAGTATTAGAGGAATGAAAAGCCAGCCGGTGGCATTTTAAAATGTATTCTCAGTTTTAGAAAAGCGTTTCCATTTCCTTGAGCAACGGGACGTTGACATGCAGTCAGTCAGACCTCATAAAGCTGCCTCACTCTTTTAGGTTCTAATTCTGATCCAAGAATTTGGAATCCGTACTGGACTTTCTGTCACTGTGGCAGAAGTACCTGAGAAAAGCAACTTGGAGGAGGAAAGATTTATTTTGGATCAAGGTTTCAGAGGTCTCAGTCCGTGACCGGCTGGCTCCATTGCCCTGGGCCTGAGAGGAGCAGAACATCGTGGTGGAAGGGCCTGGCCCAGGACAGCTGCTCTGCTCTTGGCAGCTGGGAGAGAAAGCGGAGAGGAGAGAGAGACCCTTCAGGAAGCCTTGAGCAAGCTGCTTACCTTCCCTCAGCCTTAACGTGGAGGGTAAAAACTGCATCCACCAAACTGGACTGGCGTGAATGATGGTAGGGATTAATAACGATATCGCTTCTCGGCATGCTCTTAGTGCTGGGCATGTACACAGTACATGCTCAATAAACGTTTCCCTTCAGTGCGTTTTTCCTTTGTGGGGTGAGGCTGTGGCATGTTACACACCTACAGTCTGTTTCTCGGAGTTCCGATTCAGGAAAGAGCAGCAGGAACGCTCCGCTGGGGGCAGTTAGCCTCTAATTCTTTCTTGCTACTAAATAGGCCGTTGCAACAATAAAGGACCTCATCCTGTTGAGATCAACAAAGTGAAAGAAAAGATATTTACAGAGTACTTTCTAAAAAGCATTATTTTCTTGTGCCCTTTATTAAACTGTTTCCTAGGAAAAAATAGACTTTTCTTCCCTTAACTAAAAATAGAATTTTTAAAATGGGAGGTAAATACTACATTATTTTATCATCATCTTAGGGTTCTGTAGCTGGTTAAGATAACCTTAAAAAGGGCTCTTAGCATGACTGAGCTCTTTGGTAATCCTTTGAACGTGTCTAACATTCTGAATTGATTTGCAAAGACACCTGTGCCCTAATGTGGCTCTGCCAGTGCTGTTTAAGTCTGGTTGGTTAAAAAGATCTTTTTTGACCTCTTTCATGCTGCTGATCCTTGCCAATTTGGAGTGATGGGAGTAGGTTAATGCTGGATAGGAATCTCAGCTCTAGCCTCAATGCCTGGAACACTCGGTAAGAACTGGAACTGCACCAGAGCTGGTAGCCCATCCAGATAGAACCTCTCACTGGTGGCTTTTTGATGTCAGGTGACAGTTTTCTCACCTGATTAGGCCACAGTTTTTCTACTTCACAACAATGTAGAAGCATCAAGGTAGAGGGGCCTGGTGGACACCTCCCAAACAGGTGGTTCCCACTGAGAAGTGGACGAAGCACAAAAAACAGATCTCAGGACACCACCTTGCATAGGACGATCCACAAAGGCCGCACTGTGTTCTAAAAGGGTGAATATGAAGAAGTTAAGCAGCATTTGCTACACTGTGTTTAATAACAATTTAGATTTGCTCCAACAGCTGAGCCACTGCTCTAGCCTAAAACATTATAGGTAGATGGAAATCTGTGCTACATATATACAATGGAATTCTACTCGGCTATTAGAGAAAACAGTATCATGGCATTTGCAGCCAAATGGATGGAGATGGAAAAAATTATGCTAAGTGAAATATCCCAAACTCAGAGACTCAAGGGCCAAATGTTTTCTCTTATTTGTGGAAGCTAGAATACAACTGGATACAGTATGATAGATGGCTAAGCTAATAATAACATCAACATTATGAATTTTTACATGAAGAGGTGAACCTTGCTTAGGAGCAGGGGAGACATAGGGAGCGGGGCAGGGAGGAAAGAGGGAATAGGAAGGATATCAAGGAGAATGGATGGAGGAAGGATGGGGAATCAACTCAGAGGGAAACCTCCAACTTCCATGAGAAGTCCATTTAACACGGGGGTTTAATAGGGGGAAACATGGAACCATGGGGGACCTGAGGGAGGAACCATGGAATGGCGTCAGCCTTGGCTTGCTCTGTGAATATATATTTGTTCTTGATTGTTTGATAATGATGTCCTCCTAAATGTAAGTCCATAGTTAACAAATTAAAAAAAAAAACTACAATGTTTCTAATGGGGGAAGCTTCAGGGTTGTTTTGTTTTTGTTTTTGAAGAGGTTAGAATAGAGGTGATCCTAATCCACAGGACATGCCCTGCCCTTCTATCCCTTCCCATTTGACAATATGTTAATCTTATCCAAGTGCTAGACAAACACAACCTCAAATGTACACGCATACACAGTCCAATAACCCAACAAGAATGTGTACACTATTGTTGCATAAATGACTGAAAAATTTGGACCTGCCCGTCCCAGCAAAACCAGGCGAATGAAGTATTTTCGTGAAGAGGAAGAAGTCTGACCTTCTATGTAAGCAAAGTACGAGAATCTCTGAAGCAATCCCAGGCATCTGTGCTCTTCAGAAACTCCCTAGGTAGCTGATGGCAGGCAGAGTTGTGATCCACCAAGAAACAGACCTCTGCACAAATTAGTTGGGAAGAAATGCGATTAGGAGGCTTGGTGGCTCATGTCTCCCTTCTCTTCATGAAGTCTGGGAAAACCAGAACACACAGTATCTGTATGCCACCCTCCACTCCCTTCTCACCACCATGTCCCACCCAAAGCTGATGCTAACCCCTCTATTAGGGGTCATCTGGTTTCTATTTGAGCACCACATCTTAATGAAGCAGCCTTTGGCTCAGGGCCCTGGACAATCAGTTTAGTCTCTTCCTGAGATTCTGGGCAGAGATTCATCTGTCACAGCACTTGGGTTCAGCAGGCTTCTCCCATTTCCAATGAGAGGCATATAGGGAGGAGTGGAGTGGGAGAGGAAGAGGGATTTGAAGTCACATGATGGATAGGGCCCTGCCTCCACCTACTATCTGGGTAGACAGTAGTTAACTGGAACTCTGTTTATCTCCAGAATTAGCATCAGGGAATGTCAAGAGTTTATTGGATGCCTGGATTTTCATAGCCCTTTACTCTCTCTTCTCAAGGTCCCCTTGAACATTCCTTCCTATCATCTTGGGTCATAAAATTCCATCTATATTTTCTCTGAACTTTCAGCGCCTGCCTACTGTTGCAGACATGTTCTAGGACAGGGACATTTTCTCCTGACCCTCTGCTTTTAGGAGGATGCAGGAGAACAGAAACTGCTTTTCCACCGAGTCTTGCCTCTGCGCCACCTCGGTGCCAGCTCAGGAGCGGGAGGCTTCCTCCACCCGCTCGCTGAGGCTGGGCCTTCTGTTGCAGGATTCCCTCCGGGCTTCCTCCCCCTTCAGTCACCACCCGAACACTCTCTACCATATGCCTCTTTCTAGGTTTCAAGATTGCCCTACAGGTGGGTGGCTTCTTCCATACAGCGGGATTGTGGTTGTAATTTTTTTAGACTTTATTTTTTCAGAGCAGTTTTAGGTTCATAGCAAAACTGAGTAGAGGGTAGATTTCCTCTGTACCCCCTGACCCACACATGCACAGCACCTCCCATTACCAACACACCCCGCCAGCATGGACATCTGCTACAACGGATGACAAGACACGCCACTGGCTTTCCAAGACAGCGTTGGCATAATGGAAGCCTAACGTCCAGGTGCTGTGCATTCTGTGGGTACAATGTGAGCTTGGTGGCATGTAGCCACCATCATGGCATAATGTAGAGTGGATGCACTGCCTTCAAAATGCCCTCTGCTCCACCCCTTCCTCCCTTCCTAGCTCCAGCCACTATTTTACTATACCCATAGTTTTGCAGAATGTTCTATAGTTGAGGAGCTGGAGTGGTGGCTTGGCAGTTCCAGAGCATGCCTGGCATGTGTGAGGACACGAGTTCGAACCCCAGCACCGTGTACACAACAGAGTACAAAAGCCACATGAAAAACTAAATAAAATTGTTTCTCTCTCATTGTCCCTCTCTCTCTCTAAAAAAAGAGAATATTCTGTGGTTGAAATCATATAGTACGTAGCCTTTTCCAGTTGGCTTCTTTCCCTCGTTATTCTGCATTTAAGTTTCCCTACTGTCTTTTCATGACTTGATTGTTATTTCTCTTTAGTGCTGAATAATATTCCATTGTTGGGATGCCCACAGTTTATCCATCCATTCACCTGCTGAAGGGGACACTCGGTTGCTTCCAAGCTCTAGCGGTTATGAGCAAAGTTGCTGTAAATATTCGTGTTTGTTTCCACGTAAGTTCTCCGCTCATCTGGATTGATATCAAGGAGTGTGATTTCTGGATCCTATGGTAGGAGTACATTTAGTTTTGTAAGAAACTGTCCAATTGCCTTCCCAGGGATAAGAATTCCTGTTGCTTCCACGCCCTACTAGCATTTGTTGTTATCCGTGTTTTGCATTTTAGCCGTTCTAGTGCATATTTCATTGTTTTAAATTTGCTATTTCTTAATGACATGCCGTTGAACATCTTTTCACGTTTTTTTGCTATCTGTGTATTGTTTGGTGAGATGTCTTTTCAGGTCTTTCACCCATTTTTCTGAGTTACTTTCTTACTGTTGAGTCTTAAGAGTTCTTTATATTATTTTGATAAAAAGTCCTTTATCAAATGTCTCTTGTGCAAGTATTTTCTCCTGGTCTATGGCTAGTCTCCTGATTCTCAACTGTGTCTTTTACATAGGAGAAGTTATTCATTTTAATGAGAGTCAGCTTATCAATTAAGTCTTTCATGGATTGGGTTATAACTAAAAAGACAGCGCCAAACCCAAAGTCTTCTAGGTTTTCCTCTTACATTATCTTCTAGGAGTTTTATAGTTTTGCATTTTACACTTAGAACTATGATTCATTCCAAGTTAACTTTTGCAGAAGATGCAAAAACTCTGTGTGTGTGTGTGTGTGTGTGTGTGCGCGCGCGCGCATGCTCCCACATGTGGTTGCCATATGGAAGTGCAGTTCCCAGTGCCATTTGTTGACAATGCCATCTTTTTTAAAAAATGTTTATTTTTTATTAAAGAGAGAAGGACAGTGAGTGAGCGAGAGAGACAGAGCAGAGAGAGAGAAAGAGAGAGAGAGAGAATAAAATTTTATTTAGTTTTTCACATGGCTTTTGTTCCTCTGACCCTTAGCTGCGTACGAGGGTGCTGGGGTTCAAACCCATGTACTTGGGCATGCCAGGCAAGTGCTGTAGCCGCCGAGCCACTGCTCCAGCCCCAACAATGCCATCTTTTCCGCATTGTGCTGCCTTTGCTCCTCCATCAGAGGCCAGTTGCGTGTTCGTAGGGTCTATTTCTGGCTCTCCGTGCTGCTTCATTGGACACTTTGGCAGCCTTTCACCCACATCTCCCTGCCTTGGTTATAGTATCTTTCTAGTAAGTATTAAGTCAGGTACTATAAGACCTCTAACTTTTTCTTCTCCTTAATACTATGTTGGCTATTCCCGTCTTTGGCCTCTCCACATGATCGTTAAAGTCAATTTGTTGATAACCACACTGCAGACTTTTCACTAAGTATTTATGTTTGGGAAAAAAAAATCATTCAACTTTCCACTGTCATCTTCCTGTGTCGGTTTCAACCCTCCAGCCCATCAGTAAGAGAGAATTCTTCCCTTCATTTAAATCCAGTCGATTTTCACCTCCTGATTTGTGCTCTGATAAGGGCACATCTGAATCTTTCCTTCTCTGATGATTACTGGGCACTTCCTCTGTTACTCTTAGGGCTCCATGTGACGCCTGACATCCTCTGCAGCATCCGGTTAACCTGTTGTGGCAGGGAGACATTCCCCCTCCCTCTGGGTCATCACCATCAAGCCTCCTGATTAGATCAGTGGATTTAAAGGCAGGTGGATTGATTCTGACTTCTCACTGAGGAAGACACAGATTGTAACAGAATCAGCCTGACATTTAGAGCTCCTACCTGGTGGCACAGGGAACAGTCACTTGGAGTGCAATGGTGGATTAAAGACCCTAAGAGAGTCTGGTGATTCACTCTCGAATTTAGCAAATCATCCTTAAGATGGGATATTTTAGTCCCCACCTGTGGTCTCACGTCATGCATGGTACGCAGGCTGGGTGCTTTTTCTATCAACATGGGAAACAGAGGGAAAACAGCCTGAAGAGGTCCTTTTCACATTCTTACACTTTAAATATTGTTTTTTACTTTCTGATATTTAATGACTAAATGGATGAACCATTGTGAAACATTTTTAAAGCAAAAAACAGTCCATAAAAAGAACTTCTTCATATGAGTGTAGAAAGTTCCAGCATAGAACGCACTAAGTTCTTGCTTGTCATCTGCTTTTTGGCCATCAAGAGGGAGGAAGGCTGCTTTTAGGTGTCAGAAGTCATTTCCTGATAACTAAGGAACTGAGCAAACCGTGAATCCCACTATTATGTATAATTATACTGTACTGATGAAAATAAAAAGTTTTTTAAAAAGTGCAACTAAGTGGAATAATTTGGAAAACGTCTTCTGTGGTTTTAGATTTTTTTTTCTCAAACTCTTGAATGCATTGCTTCATGGATGGTCTTTCCTATCATGTTCTGCTCAAGAGGAGAGCTTTCTACTCTTTCAGAATGAGAGTCTAGATCTGGAATGTTTAGACAAGAGCATCCTCACAGGGTCCAAAGAAGTGGTGAACTTGCAGGGAGTTGTGGAAGCCTGGTGTTGAACACACTGTGACTTCTCATCTCCCAGGTGCATTCTAACGTGGTAAACTCTTGAATTCGGTGAGCAGAACCACCCAGAACACCGCTCGGGGTATTTGAATAGAGACTGAACTGGGGCTGTCCACATAGCTAACTATTTCCCAGAAACAAGGAGGTCAGAACTCTGGGGAGCATCAAAATTAAAAGAGTACGTGATGGTCACCAAGTATGTCAAGAAGTGGCTGGAGTGGCAGGAAGAATCTAGAATGGAAAATGCATGTGGAGGTCGAGGAGGGACATGACCATGCAGTCACATGCAGCCAGTAAGCCAAGTTGAAAAGAGGGACACTTGCCAGGTTCTTACGAGAGACCAGACAGGGTGAGAGTTGCTTTTTTGGAGTGGTAGGGGCAGAAGGCAGATTTTACTAGAGTGAAGGGTGAATGATGCTGGAGGCATTTTATTAAGGGACATATGCAAGGCATTAAAGCCAGTAATCCAGCCCTGGTTAGTGCCCCACATATACTCATCCCCACCTCTTTCTATCCCAAGACACCTGATAGTGCGTTTCTCTTACTGAACAAACACACACTTGAAAACTATTGGTGCCCCTGGTGCAGTGACATTAACCCCATTCACTGTGCTCAACGGTATTCAGCATTTGGGGAACGGTCCAGAGGGATGACTCTTCCTACTGTGTTTCTCAAGAGCTGTACCATGGTGACAACCGTCATCACTGGCTCAGGAACATTGCATGCTGTCACTGGCTGAGGTTCTTTCAGGTAGCCTTTTGCGGGTGCGTTTTGAGAGCATAGATCAAGGGCTCTCAAACTTTCATGGAAATAAATGACATCACAAAAGAAAAACGTAGATTCCTAGGTCCGGGTCCCAATGATTCTAACAAGGTAGGAGATCCAGGACTGCTTATGCAGAAAAAAATTTTTTTCATTGCAATGAGAAAAATGGTCCTTTTATGTGATGGTATCTCTTCACTGTAAGCTGGGGACTAGCAGAGGACAAATGGGTGATCTCTAAAGTCTTTCCCATCTCAATGTCTATTTCTTCATTCAATATTCATCAAGCATTTGCTGAGTGCCAGTCCCTGATCTGTGTCCTGGGAACAGAGCAGCAAGCAAGAGAGAAATATCTTGCATCTGTGGGACTTGCATTCTCATAGGGAGAGAAAAATAAATTATGGGGGAAAAAGAAGAACAAAAACAAAATAAGCAAGATATGTGGGATGTCAGATGGTGTTAAGTACTAAGGGGAAAATTAAAATGAAAGAGGAAGAAGGAATTCCTTTAGGGGGAGCTGCAATGTTAAAAATGATGAACAGAGGGGCTGGAGTGGTGGCTCAGTGATTGGAATGCTTGCTTCTCATGCACAGGGACTCAGGTTCAAACCCCAGCACCATGTACACAACTGTGTCGGAGAACTAAAGGCCAGACAAAGAAATAAAATTGATTCTCTTTCACTCTCTCCCTCTCTCTCTCTCTTAAAAAAAAAAAGAATGACACATGAAGCCTTTCTGAAGAGGCAGAATTTGAGCAAAGAGCTGAAGGCGGTAGGGGAGCAAGGCAGGCGGTCGTGGGGGAAGGAACAACAGCGCAAAGGCCGTGGGAAGTTGGAGGCGCACAGGGCGTCAGTGTGGCCCGACTTGAGCGGGGCTGCACAGAAGGAGATGCAATCCAGAGACAAGATCATGGCCTTGCAGGTCATTGGAAAGACTTCAGCTGCTCTCTTGAGATTGGAAGAAATAGAAGGCTTTGAGCAAGAAAGGGAATGCGATAAAGACTCCAGCAGCAGAAACGTTAGAGAAAGAGAAGGGTTAGGTGAGGAGGGATGGTGGCTTGGGCCAGGGGAGCAGCAACAGGGGTGAAGAGAAATGGTCAGATTCGGGATTGACCTTGAAGCAGGGTTTGGGTACGAGAAACACGATGGAGAACGTCGTCCTTTATCCAGATGGTGAAGATTGTGGAGGAAGTTGGGTGTTCAGTTTGGGACACACGGTCCATGATGCTACTAGACTCTAGCTGAGATAGTGACAAAGCCATTGCATGCACCAGGAGTTCAGACACGTGCTTGGGACTGGAGATGTCAGCCTAACGGTGCTCCTTAAAGCCATAAAGCTGGATGAATTCATCAGAGGAATGAGTGTAAACATTTCTTTGTAGGTGATGTAGTGCAGGCCTGCTGACAATACCCTCAGCCATTGTTTGTCTGAAAAAAGTCTTCATTCGCCTTGGTTTTGCAGGATACCCTTATGGGGTAAAGAGACTTGAGGTTGTGAATTTTGTTTTCTTTTGGTTCTTTTTAAATTTTTTTCATTAAGGAGTTATTGTACAATCATAAATGCATATAAAATAACAATATGCTATGCATATGTTCTTAAACCAGAATTAGCCCTACATCACCCACACCTCAGCCTCTTAATTCTTCTATATTTTGCCCCTTTAAGCAGTATAACTGCTTAGATTGCGAATTTTCCAGAATTAAATGATTACATATTTTTGGATTCTCGGGGTAGAGTATGCTGCCTTGTGTGTCTCCCCAGATCCGTCCCCATTCTCCCTCCCTCTCCCCTTCCCTTTGCCCCTCCCCCCACATATCCATGGTGGCCTAGATCACGTGTGGCTCCGCCTTTGTTCTTTGGTTCTTTAAAGATGGATTTCCATTGTCTTACAGCTTGCATCATTCCTAACATAAAATGTACTGTTCTCTGAAGGTGACATATACCCTCCACTGAAGCTGTGTTAAGCATTTTCTTTATTGTTGGTGTTCAGCAATTTGAATATGATGCTCTCTGACATGTTTTTCTCTATATTTATTCCACTGGGCTTTTTTTTTATTCTTCTTCTTGGACTTGTGAGTTTATGGTTTTAATAAAATTTGGGCTCCTTTCGGCCATTATTTTTTCTATCCCCTTTCCTGTCTTTCTGAGACAATTGCGCATATATTAATGTCCCGGATGCGTTGGGTGTTTTCATTTAAGTCTTCTTTCTCTGTTTCATTTTTAATCATTTGCATTGCTATATTTTTAATACTATTAGTCTTTTCCTTGGCAGTATGTAATCTTCTGGTAATCTTACCCAATGTGGTTTTTAACTTCAGTTATTTCCGTTTTCACTTCTAGATATATCTGTCCCTTCTAAGTTGCAAATAACAAGATTGATTCTCATTCATCCAGAAAAGCAATTTGCAGGAGGGTTGTTTGGTAACTCATCAATTTTGTGTAGATGTTGGAGATGTAGGTTCAAAAAAAAAGAGAGAGAGAGAGAGACAGAGAGAGAGAGAGAAACAGAGGGAGGTTAAATTTCCACAACCTTAAAAAAAAAAAATTCAGGCAGAGCAGCCCTGTGAATACACTGTGCTTGTGTATTGCACAAATTTGGTGCTCTCATTATTAACCCTGGCCCTGGACCATGGATGCTTCTAGAGGCCTGGCTGACTCCAGAGCCTGGGTGAAGTTCCCTTGGCCACATGCTTCGTCTCTGCTTCTTCAGAGGTAACCATTCCAGCTGGGTTAATTTTGGTGGACTGAAGTCACATGTTTTTGCCTTGTGGAAAGGGAGGCAAGAAAGAAAATATCTCACATTTTCAGCTTCTATGGTGGTTGAGGGCTCCTCCTCCCACTAGGACTCATGCAGCAGAGTCAGAGACAGGTGTGGAAATTGGGTTCCAATAATGAGGTGCATGTGGAGCACCCATGTCCCCCCCACCTGACCGGTTCTTCCGGAGAACAGAGATGATATGAGGATGAAAGGAGGTGATATTTGTGAACACATTTTGTGAAGGCTCGAGGTATAGATCAAACACTATTGCTTTTCATGCTGTCATCTTTTGAGCAGTCTAAATGCTCCAGTGCACTTCCTTTTCAATGGCTTCTTTTTTCTAGCTCAGCCATTAGCTGCTAAGGTCAGAGAAGATGACTGAGTCATTCTTTGTGTCCCCAAGGATGCCCAACCCTTGAAAAGGCAGCCCACATCCTTTCTCTGCGATCAGAACCCTCAGCAGGGAGTGTCCAGCAGCATCCCACACGGGCTGCTCTTGGGCAGAGTCCTCACCTGACCCCAGCCCCACCGGAGACAGAGGCTCCAGGCTCCTGTCCCTCTAACCAGGTCAAGGAGCTCCCTTGCTTACAGCTCATGAATGCCATCTTTCTGAAACTGTGATTTTTAGGCCAGGATGATTTCATTCTCACTTCTTATCTTCTTGCCACTTTAAATTACTGATCTCCAAATCTAGTGTTTGGGGGTGGCTGCTGCTTGAAACAAACTTCTGGGGAGAAGGTCTCTGAGATAGCATCTATGGGACCCTGGCTGATTGGTCTGAGGGGTCTGCAGAGCCAGCGTCATTCCTCTTCCAGAGTCTTGGAGATTCCTCCAGCTCAGAGCTGCCCCTGCTTTCTCTTCCCAGAGGCACTCCTGAACCAGCTCAGTTGCCTGGAGACCAGCCCCATCTCGTCCTGGGCGCGGAGTCTGGAGTCTGGAGTCTCTGGCAGCCAGGGACAGGCTCCAGGGTGAGCCTGAAGTAGGAGCCTGGCAGTGGCAGGAGCCTTTGCCTGGCGTTCTGCACACAGAAGGTGGGGTCCAAAGCCTTCCAGGGCTGCGACACGGCACCCACCATTCTGGCTGTGCCACTGCCGTTTCTTCCTGAGCAGTCATTCGCTTGTCCTCCAGGATCTCAGTACTCTGCCAGGGCTGTGGGGATTTATTCAGGGTCAGCCCTAGAGAAAGCAGAAGCAGAAAGCAAACACAAACAAACCAAACCCCCACGAAACAGAGACCTCCTTGCGCACCCTCCCTACCCTCTCCTTAGTGCCTATGGTTCTCTCAGGTGGCCTGGGAGGTCCCCCAGGTTGCCCCTCCTGAGTCTCGTGACTGAAGAGCATGGCTCCTAGTGTTTGTGGAGGCTTAATACCTGCTTCTCAGCAGCACTTCCACCTGGTTCACATTTCGGCCAGGGCCCATGGGAGTGCAGTGCTCCTGGGTTCACTGGGTACCTGGGTAGTTGAGGCAGGGTAGTTTGGGGTGTGGGGCAGAGCCCTCTGAGCCTCTGGGGTCACATTAAACAGTGGGAATGGTGTCTAGTTAGGTGACAGTACCTTGCACAGTGACACACACCTGCCTCCTACGTCCTCTGGCGGATGACGTAGGTCAAATGCGTTGCTTCTCCCCCTGCCCTGCCGCTGTGCACGTGCGTGTGTGCACCCGCTCATACCTCATGTATGTGCACAGACACTCTTTTTATTTATTTTTTTAAGAGAGAGAGAGGGTTTTTATTTTTTTCTTCCAATCTGGTTTTTATTTTTCTGACACTGAGTTGTGTACGTGGGATCCAAACCGGGTCCTCACATATGCCAGGCAAGCGCTCTACCGCTGAGCCACCTCTCCAGCCCCCATGCATGTTGATTTTGATGCACTCGTTAGTTTACAATTTTGGTCCAAATTGGTTGCATAAAAAACAAATTTGAATCATTCAGGCAACTGATAGGGACTTAGAAAATGAGAAATCACAGCAGGGACTATGAAATATAAGATGTAAAATGGGGATTAAGGGGTTTAAGAGAAAATTTGAAAACCAAACCACTGAAGATAAAAAGATAACAAATTGTCTGGGGGTGGAGCGGCGGATAGTCTCTGTAATTCTTCCTGGCGTCAGTTGGACAACCCAGGCCACGCACTGGCAGGGGTGAGCCAGGCTCTGTCTCCCGGGGAGCGTGACAGCTTTCCCATCAGAAATGCAGCCACTGAAGACCAGACTGTGTCCCCTGCTAGGATCTGAACTCCTGGAGCTTCCATTACACCTAGAGCCAGACTCCCTCATCTCTCACCAGTTCCAGCTTTGGCCAGGTGAGGAGTTAGGGAGAGAAGGAAAGAGGCTGGAAGTGGACAGGAAGTAGCTGGTGTGGGAGGCGCCCTCTCCCTTAAGCAGGTTGGGAATCCCTCTCTGGAGGATACTCCTGGGACAAAGGGTTCCTGTATTCCCAGCCCTCCCAGCTGCATGAATTTCCAGAACCTGTTTGACACACCTCACTTTTACCATTGGGCAAATGTGCCCTGAGAAGTAGCCTCTCCCTGAGAGCCACCTTCTCCCTCACCTGGTTGGGTTGTTTCACCAAATCCCTCTCCCTACAGCAGTGCAAAATTGGAGGTGCTTGCGGGGAGTGGGGGGGTGCTTATGCTGCTGGGGATGGTAGAGTTTTAGTACATTCAGGCTGCTATGACAAAGTGCTGTAGACTGGGTAACCTACAAACAACAGAAATCAAGTTCTCACTGTTCTGGAGGTCAGGAAGTACAAAGTCAAGGTGACAGCAGAGACTGTCTGATGAGGACCTCTTCCTGGTTCACGGACTGCCATCTTCTCACGGTGCCCTCCTCTCCTGGTTAAAGGGGCTAGGGAGCTCCCTGGAGTCCTTCTCGTAAAGGTAGTAATCCCACTCGTGTGGGTTCCACCTCATGACCCAATCACCTCCCAGAGCCTCCTAATACATCACAGTGACTTTTAGGTTTCAACATTTGAACTTGGAGAGACACAAATGTTCCATCTATAGCAGGTAGAGAGGTCAGTGCTTTGCTTCTCACGAGAAATGCTCCCAAATCTGTGCTTCTCAAAACTTCACTGTGCATAGGAATCATCTGGGGATCTTGTTAAGTGCAGGGTCCGATTCAGAAGGTCCAGAGTAGAATCTGAGATTCTGTGATTTTTAACATCCTCCAGGTGATCCTGATGCTGCTGGCTGGTGGACCCACTTGGAAGAACAAGGCTCTAGGACACAGCCAACCTCCTCCCCTCACTCTGAAGTTTTGGGGCTTAAGTTTAAACCTACTGGATTAGATGGCTTCATAGGCAAAGTGCCATGAATGAAAGGAACCTAGGATCTTTTCTTGGGGGAGGATGTGGCTATATTGTTTTGGCTCAGACATGGCTACACTAAGTGCCCAGAAGAGGGATCTCATCTACCAACCAGGTTTCAGGGCCATGAGGTTTAACCACAGAAAATCTACCCCAACCTCCTGGTAACATGAAGGAGAGCCTCTCTTCTGTGTGTACCTTGCTTCTGTGACTGCCCACTGAGGGCCACCCTCTCTACTCAGCTGACCTGCTTATACCGCTACATACAGGCTGCTATGCTATGGCCTCTCTCGACCTGGCAGTTCCTAACCTGAATGTGTCTTTAAAGCTCTGGGACAGCAGTCTATGGGTGTGCAGCTGAGGGTAGGTGCTCCTTGATTGGATGAGCTGAGTGAGTATGAGTGCTGAATCTTGCACACAGAATGTCACAACACCAGCATCAGGAAACAGGTGTCATTTATCAGGAGCTAGTATGCAGAAGTCCACATCATGACAGCTACCACCTAGGGCTTTATTCCCCCTCCCCCCAGCTGCCAGCTTCTGGTCTCTGGTCTTCCCAGCTTCTCTGCATGAAACCTGCTCCCTGGGAAAGAGACTAAAGCAGGGCCTTGGTGACCCTCTGAGGAAAGCTGGGGCTATTTGCATCTCTAATCATGAAGAAATTACTATCTACCACCCCAAGTAGAATATTAAGTATAGAGTAGAATATTAAGAATGAAGATGGATGTTCCTATACCAGAAGAAAAATGAAACATTAATAATAATTTTTGAGAGGTCAGAGCACAGCTTGCTATAAATTGTGAATTATGAACATGTAGTGAAAGACTGCAAGGAAATCAGTTACCATTGTTCCTTGGAATTTGCAAAAGTGTTTTAGGTCTCAATTGGCTATCAAAGAATTCTTTCATTATGATAGCTTAACATAAAACACTTCTAATTTCCTTATATTATTATTCTTCAGAAACACTGGCTTCATCTCCATTTCTAAATTCTGTAAAAAAGATGGGTAAGGAGAATGAATCACTCCTTTTGTAAATAAATGGTCCAGATATTTGAATTTTCCTGTCACTTGCTTCTGGCTGATATATGCAAAATGAAAATCACATTTTGTACTTATTTATGAAAAGTTCTCATAGAAAAAAAATGTGAATGGCAAAGACCACTGGGGTTGCTGTGTGCCAGTCAACCTGAGGCCCCTTGGTTGACAGTGGTGGGTTCAAACCTTGTCCTTTGCCAGCTCTTGGGTGGGGTCTGTGACATACACACATGATGGTAATTTGTTGGAGGTAAGGTCACTGATGAGCACAATAATAAATATTGTTTAAATTAAAAAATAAATCCATCCATCAGGTCCTATTTTTATAGCAAGTACAAAGGCCTTTTGATGGTTTTTCCTGTGAGCCTATGAATTAATTAAAGGTCAGTACTCAGAAAGGCCTGCTCCTGATCTCTGCCACATGTGACACCGAAATAGATGCACTTGCTGAGCAGGTAGCAATGACTTTCATAAAGATCCAAATTTGTGTTTAAGACCAACAAATATTCTTACTAAAATGTCTAAGATATTACTCCATGAATATAATTCTTTAATTTCCCAAAGTTTTAAACCATGACATATTAAGTAACTAAAATCAAATGAGTGATTAAGCTGCAGGAAAATGGAATGGAAGCTCACGTATCTCTGGACTATCACACCGAAGCCAGCAGCAATTCTCTGCCTGGGTGATGGTGGAGTTGGTCTTCAAGAAGGGTTTCCTTCATCTCAGAATGCCAACTACAAGCATAAAATCACACTTGTGGCTGTCCCTGCTCTAGAGTGTCATTTCTTCCAGCTGCAATGGAGGGGGATTAGGGGAGTCAGGGCTCAGGGGAATGCTATGTAGGAAGGGTATATTTTGATGGAGGCCTGGGGAGCCCTGGTTCCGTATGAAATGCTATGGAGCTGATGCTCTACCAACCTGAGTGTGTGTGGGGGGGAAATCTGCCAAACAGAGGACCAGCTGGACTATGGTGGCACTGACAGTTCACATTTGAAATCGTTCCCCTCATTAGCACAGCTCTGCACCACTCGCCCTGAGGGGTTCTTAGCCATGGCAGGCAGGACTGATCTGGGGTATAATTTCTGGGGAACCACAAGGATTACGAATGCTAGAAGGTAGGAAAAGGAACCTGCATCTCTGCCTAGCTGGGTAGGAATTTTTCCATGTGAAAAAAAAAATCTTGGAAAAAGTTGGACCAATAGCTGATTAGGTTTTGTTTTTCCACAGCTGCACACCCAGGGAGGAAGGTTATAGAACATCGACATATCTTTTCAAGTGGAATATGGGTGAAGTTGCTGCCTGCTTCGTGTGACTATTTCTGCAATATCTCTGAGGTTTTTATTTTTTATTTTTTTAGAGAGAGGGACTGTGTGTATGAGAGAGAGAGAGAGAGAGAGAGAAGAGAGAATCAATTTTATTTAGTTTTTCATGTGACTTTCATTGCTCCAACATATTGTTGTGTACATGGTAATGGGATTCGAACCCGCGTCTCTGCACAGGACAAGCAAGTGCTGCAACCACTGAGCCACCACTCCAGCCCATCTCTGAGGTTTCTAATAAGAGCTGGTTCCAACTGCTTGCCAGAGGGATGTGGAGGGTCAGTAGGGACAGCAGCAGAGCTGAAAGAGAGAAAGAAAGAGAGATTGACTTCCCCCAAGATGAGCCTAGAAACCAAAATTTGCAATTCAAACTCTGGGAAGGAAAATCAGTATCAGAAAGAGTAACTTAATTAATTGATTCCTTCTGAAATTAGATAATATAACAAAGTGAAATTGTTTTTAAGTAACAACATTCAGGCTCATTAAAGGCCAATGAGGGAAAATCATCCCTAAAAATGAACAAAATAGGGCTGGAGCAGTGGCTCAGTGGTTACAGCACTTGCCTGGCATGCGCAAGTACACAGTTTTGAACCCCAGCACCCACATACACAACTAAGTGTCAGAGCAACGAAAGCCATGTGAAAAACTCAATAAAAATTGATTCTCTTTCTCTCAAAAAAAAAAAAAAGAACAAAATATCATTAGGCAATAAACAACTTAAATGAAGAATGGGAGTGGATTATAATTAAGCAACTAGAAATCTTACAAATAAAGCACGTAGTCATTATAATAAAAAATGCAGTGGCAAGGATAAATTCTAGACTAGAAATAGGGAAGCAATGGCTGGAAAGTTGAGGGCTGTAATGCACATGATTCAGGCCACAGAACCTCAAAGACTTGGAAGGAAAGAAAAGAGCCAGGCGACAGACAGGAAAGTCACATCAAGAAGCTGCAATACACAATAAAAATTCCAGGGGCTGGAGCTGCAGCTCAGTGGTTATAGTGCTTGCCTGGCATGTGAGAGGACCTGAGTTCAAACCCCAGTACCACGTACACAATGAAGTGTTGGAGCAACGAAAACCAGATGAAAAACTAAATAAAGTTGATTCTTTCTTTCTCTCTCTCTCTCTCTCTCTCTCTCTCTCTCTCACACACACACACACACTGTCCCTCTCTCTCTTTAAAAAATGTATAAAAAATAAAAATTCAAGGAAGTACAAAAGAAAATTCCAGAGAAGCATTATTGGAAGGCCTCATAGGTCTGAATCTTCCAGAATTGAATGAAGCCATGAGGCCTCATGTTAAAGACATTGTCTTGTTACTGAGAAAAATTAAATTAAATTAAATTAAATCCATACCTAGACATATCTCTTGAAAGTCAAGGACCTTGAGGCTAAACAAAAAAAAATCTCTGGAGCTACCAGAGAGAAGGAAGCTGTTAACTTACCAACAAACGAACATTCACATGGAAACCAGCTGCTCAGCAGCACTCAACTATTTCTAATGGAGCAAAACCTTCAAAGTGCTGGGAAAAAAATACCTGTAGACCTGGGATTCTACCCAGCTTTACCATACACAGGAAGAGGGGTACACAGGTGACCTTTGTAGACATCCAAGACCAGTGAGTTGAGCCCTAAAACTCATTGAAGAGCCACCAAGCAAAATAATAATAATAATAATAATAATATTAACAAGCCCATGAAGAGAAACAAATGGAATCAAGAAACTGCAACAAAGACAGAAATGAAAAGGGCAAATTGGTAAATTTAATTAATTAACAATTACTGAGAGAAGAAAAATGAATGAGCACATTTTATTTTTGTAAGGTGAAGCTCTGGACAATAACAAGACAGAGGCTTGGCTGGTCAGTTTCCATGCAATGGAAACTCCCACACCACAAGATTTTCCTGTGTTCTCTGAGGCACCTGGACCCCTGGCTCAGTGCCTGTCATATAGGAGGTGTTCGATGAATACTTGCTGAGCTAGTGAACGAACCATGTAACGTAGCAGCAAACACTTCATGGTAAATACACTCCAGTTGTTGCCTTGTTCTGGAGAGGACAAGATATACTACTAGTAAGTTTGATGTACTGTTAGAAAAACAATAAGGTTCATGCTAAAAGCATGGAAATACCATCAAGAACTTCCAATACAGGAAAGAAAAACAAAGAGAATGTAGAAAACTTCATCAGCCCAACAGAAAACAGAGAAGAGAAGAAAAATTAAAAGCTGGTAAAGAGGATCCAGATGGCAGAAATAAATTCAAATGTATCAGTAACCGCAGTTGATGTAAATTGAATCAACCTACCTATTAAAGGACACAGACTCAAATTGAATTAAAAACAAATGAACAACAAATGAAATCCAGAAGATTTCTAAAACAAAGTTACCAGTGAAAGGTTAAAAAAGAAAGTTTGGGAAGTAATTAACGTTCAAGGCACATATTAATCAAAAGAAGCTTTTACAATATGAAGAACAAATGCACAGAATTTAATTGAGAAAGACGTTACTGAGGATAAAGAAAGACACTCCACACTACAGAACAATTAACCAGGAAGATACACTAAGCATTGTTTTATACCCACCTAACATGCAACCCTGCAATATATAAAATAAAAACAAAATAATTAGAAATTCCCAATATCATGGAGTGGAAGCTTTGGAATTGCCAGGTTCAATAAAGCAATAATTGGGGGTTGGGGATTTAGCTGAGTGGCAGAGCGCTGGCCTAGCACGCGCAAGGCCCCAAGTTCTGTCCTCAGCCCTGAAAAAAAAAAAGAAAGAAAAAAATAATTAGAAAGTTTATGGAAGATTTGTTCAGTGTGATTTAATATTTGACATGAGACATAGATTCACAGGTCTGCATCCAATAAAGTAAATATAATATATATACTCATTTAAAGAACACATAGAGAATAAAAGGATCACACACCAGGACACAACTTCCAGACAGGTTTTGAATATTGACTTTCAATTATTAAAAGCAACTAAGTGAAAAATTAATTAAAATCTTCAACAGGTTTGGAAACGAAAACATGCATTCCTGAAGAACTCGAGGTTAAAGACAATTCCATGATGGAAATAAGATAATTAGAACTGGATATCAATAATGCAACCACATCATTGGGAACCATGAGTTGTAATGTATACCTGTAATCCCTATTGCTAAATTTATAACGGTCTACTTAGGTTAAGAAAATGAAGATAATAAATAAGTGAATTGTTATATTTAAGAACTTAGATAAAGGAGCACAGAGAAGATCCAAAGAATGTAGAAGAAACCTGATAATAAAATCGAGAGAAAATTAATAAAGCAGAAAATAAATAAATAATAGAAAAGGTAAACAAAAATCAAGGATAGTTTTTTTAAAATGCCAATAAAACAGAAATCTCTGACAAGACTGAGTTATAAAGCATAAGAATGAGACAAAACTAAATAATAAAAGGAATGAAAACAGATACAATAAAGGTTCAAAAATCATTTGCAAATACCATTAATAATTTTATGTAAAAATGATAAACACATAGAGAAGAATGATGATATCCTAGAAATATACACATTACCCAAATTGACTTAAGGATAAAAAACCTAAATAAACAAAAAAAATCATTAAAAAAATTAAAACACCAGATACAATTCCCTGCCCTCCCCCATAGCCATAGATAGTCTTACCAGAGCATTTTACCTAATACCCAGGAACAGATATTCATACATCATGCACACTGTTTCACAAAATCGAAAGAGAGAAGGGGTTGTTAGGTTTGGTAGAGAAAGAAGCCACTCCAACCCCTGGCGTCCTGGGCCCAAGTGTTCTATCTAGTTCTGGGAGAGACAGATTGGTATTCTGAGCTCTGATTCAAAGCAGGCGTACAACCTGAGACGGGATTCCACTTCCCAGGTGTGGTTTTGCAAAAGGTGCCACAGCTGGTCTTCACCACATTATCAAGCTTTCCACCAGGCCGGCTCCCTCTAGGTATGTGGTCAGGCTGGTTGGTTCCGCAGGAGGAACCATGCTGCCACACGAGAGAGCCGTTCTGCGGCCATGAACAAGGCATGTGGGGGCTGTATACTGGTGGTGCTGACCCAACACTACAGGCAGAAACCTCACGCAGAGTTCTTGTCAGTTCAGGTTAAACCAATCCCTGTCCTGCCCGTGACAGGGGAGGCACTGGGTTATCAATGGCACTGTCTTGAGGACCCAGTGGTAGTAGCATGAGCCAAGCTGTTAAGCATTGAACCCAGACATAGCCTCCAAGCCGGTCACCACAGTCACTGTTCATGGGCCCGCTGTGCAGGTACTGGGTGTCTAGGGAGAGAGGCCCTCTGAGACCCTCAGAGCCTACCATTCTGCAGACCACTTTGCCCTCTGCCCATTGCACAGCATTATAAAGGACATAAACCTGTTCATCCAACTTGCTGGTCACTGATTCTCCGATCCTATTTCCAAGTTCCTGAGTAGCCAGCCAGACTAACAACTTCCTGTGAAGTAGTGCGTGTCTGGCCGTCTCCCATTCCGGATCTAATAAGCAACCAAATGTGCTGCTACAAGTTTTTCCACTGGATTTTTCTTTACTGTCCTTTGCAGTCTGGCCTGAGTGGGCTTGTTTAGTGCTCAGTCTAGTGGTCCCAGCATATGACACAGACCATCCTTAAACTACCCTTGAAGGTTTGTCCTTCGGCCATCATAGGGAGGGAGCTTCCTGGGAGGCAACAGGCGTGGGGTGAGGCGGGAGAGGAAAAACAACAGAAATCTGCAGGACTCTGAGGCACCTCCTCATGTACCTTGGACTGTTCAGGCCCGTCTGCGCTGGGTCTCTCCATGCCCCAACCTCGAGGCCAAGTGGACAACTCATAGCTCATTGTAGGAAGCTTAGGCTTCCTCACGGTGTCTATCAAAGCTAATAGCAAGGCGAAACCTTGCTACGGAGACCAGCAGCTACGGAAGAGGGCTGAGCTTTGAAGCTCCTAAATCCTTGAGGCCTTCAGCGAAAGGTTTAGATGGGAAATCGAGTGAATTTTCATGCTCGTGTGCTGTGATGACTCAGATCAGGGTTTGGGCTTGCAGACCTGCCGTTGTTTCTTATTACATAAACAAAGCAGTTCTCTCATCATCTGTTTTCTTTCTATGGCCACCCTGATCAATTAAGCGCTGCTAAAGACCTTGGAAAGGCAATGAATTCTTATTAGTGCATCCCTGCCTGGTTTTCAGCAGACGCCCACCTTGACATTGGTGGCTAAGTGCAGCCACGTGTCTCCTGTCCCCTTGAAGTCATGCATCCCATCCCAATGGTGGTCTCCTCTGCTGTCATAACTAGTCTATGTAATGACATACAACATAAGGCGTTTGTAGAGATGTTTTGGGAAGGAGGGAGGGGGAGGGATAAGGGTGGATAATTGGGAGGGATCTTGGGAGGGTAAATCTAATATTCAGAATTTATATATATATATTATAATTTTCATTAGAAACATGTTTGATTGTTCAACAAATAAATTTCTTAATAAAATTTTAAAAAATTAAAAAATTAAAAAAATAAAAATAAAAAACAAACTATTCTATGAAGAGAAGTGGCCATAATACTTTTCAAGGATCCAGGTTCTCTCTTCCGTCCTGCATTTCTCAATGGCTTAATTGAGGAACTGTCTTCTGAGGCTTCTTGTGAAAGGTACATGGGGGTGGGCAGGTGCAAATTGCCCATGATAAAGCCAGTCCTGCATTCCTACCTAAGCACAACATGACTGGGTTTTAGCTTTTCAACTGTGACCTCAAGGTCTCTATCCTTGCTATAGAAAATATGGCAAAAAAGAATGTCCCCAAACTGTAGAGCTTTAAGAAAAGCTGCAGGTATTTTCTAAAGCCACACGTGCAAGGGGTCACTGTTCATAACCCTCTGAGGGTGATATGGTTTGTATATGAAGTGTTTCCCCCCAAAGCTCATGCGTCCAACAATGCAAGAAAGTTCAGGGGTGAGAGGGTTTGATTGTGAATTGTGGCATAATCAGTGGATCGATTCTCTGATAGATTGACTGGGTGATGACCTGGGCTGGTAGGGTGTGGCTGGAAGAAGTAGGTCACGGGGGGGGCATGCCTTTGGGATATATGCTTTGCCCCTGGTGAGCACAGCTCTCCCTTCTGCTCCAGATGGCCGTGTCCTGAGCAGCTTCCCTCCACCACACCCTTTGTCTTGAAGTTCTTTCTGCCTCTCCTGCGACCTGGAGCTATGGAGTGGGCTGACCATCAACTGAGTCTCTGCAACCATGAGCCAAATAATCTTCTTCCTCTATATTGTTCTTGTCAGGTAGTTTGGTCACAGCAATGAAAAGCTAACCAAAATGAAGGGACTGCTTTTATAAATTTTTTTTATCTTGAGTCAAATGTATACAAGGGAATTAAAGGAACATCGTGTTACAGATCAAAGAGTTTCAAAGTGGAGCTGGAACTGCTGGCTGCCCTCTCTCCCACCCAGGGATGTCCTTTACAACATCCCTGACAGGTGGTGAATCAAGCCGTGCTTTAACACCTAACTGGCAGGTGCTCAGCCCTTCACGGAGCAGCGTGTTCTGTGGAACAGCATGGAAAGTGCTCCGCTCCAATTGAACAGAAGTCCTTGTGACTCTCACCCACTGCTTCTAGCTTCTAAAGCAACACATCAAAAGTTTACTCATTCTACACGACAGTCCTTCAGATGTTTGAAAACAACAATCTGCTCTGTCTTCAGACTCCCCTCCTCCTGAGAACATATCCTGCATTCCTTCAGAAAGGGATAAATCTAGCAACTTTTGACTGTCTGTTATGTATGTCAGGGGCTCCATATATAGCTTTTCTTTTTAAGAAAGAATCTATATTATTTAGTTTTTCATGTGGCCTCCGTTGCTCTGAGACTTCATTAAACACGTGATGCTAGGGTTCGAACCCAGGTCCTTGCGCATGCCAGGCAAGTCCCATAACCACTGAGCCACTGCGCCAGCCCCAATACGTGTAGAGTTTTATATAGTCTTCAGATTCCTTGTGATTATCCACATCACGGATAGGGAATCTGAGACTCAGGGAACTTAATTAAACCTGTAGTCACAGACCACAAAGACAGCAAAGCTGGTTAACTAAAGCTAGTAGGTGTGACTGTCTAAGCCTGTGGGTTTCTGCCTATTCATGCTGCTTGTGAGACATGGAACTCTGTAGGCCACCCAAGCCCGCCTGCTTCCTCTGCCATGTTCCTCCTGAGACCCACCACTAAGAACTACATGAGATATAATGAGTTATAATAGCCCTTTGGAGTATTTTAACTTCTTGGATTCTTCCTCCAACCCTTTGAGATAGGCAAGAAACGCCTAAGAACTCACTTTACAGATCAGAAAACTGAGGCTCAAAAGGATGGATTGCCAGACCCCCCAGGGAAGAACTGAGAGGCAAACTCAGATCCTCACACTCAGCACTTTTCCATCGCACCTCAACGCCTCTGCGACCCAGCGAGGGGTCGATATTGAGAATCAGTCCCCCCAGTTCACCGGGACTCGAGCTTAGTTAACACAGTCTCACTGGCCACGAGGCTCCTGCCTCGCACGCACTGTTACTAAGGAATCCTCTGTCTCTTTTTCTGTCAACACATATTCTCCTTGTGCAACTGAACTTGCATTGGCCTTTGGAAAGCTCCTCCTTTCATCCACCCTGGGTGCTCAGTCCCACAGCGGCAGCCCAGGAAGTGCATTGGAATCACCACTGTCAACCAATGTAGTGACTGCTCCTGTGGGAACTGGGCCACCTGCGTTCTGAGAAGCACATGACTGTGCTCCTCACATGGCTGGAAAGCACATACCGAGGCCTGAGCCCTGGGGCCTGAATTCCAAGTCCAGCTTCCATAGGGAATACGAGGTGGGAAATCGATGCATGCTCAGATGCCTTATGCTGGGAAAAGAATGGGTGTGTGGAGGTGGGGCACATGGCTGTCAGCCCCTGCAGGTACAGACCCTCCAAACAGCAGGGTCTGATAGATTCGGAAGGACTGAGGTGCGCGTGGGGCTATCACCCACATCCTCCTGACAAAAAGTCATCATTCATTACAGACCACACTCAAGATCTCAGCAAACTCTGCTCAATGTCATTGATTTCCCACCTCTGCCTCATTGGTGGAATCCAAATTGCATAGAAAAATCCCACTCCATTAGATCCTCCTCAACACACACACACACACACGTACACACACGCATGCACGCATGCACAACACACGCACACGTGTGCACACACATACACATGCGCACACACAGCTTGCCGCGTTCTAATAGCTTAGCACCCTCTCCTTTTCCTGTTACCATTTTCTCCCAAACAGATGGTGTTTACAGACGGAAAAGAAATGGAAGTTATTCAGCTGCAAGGCTAGTGATCAATACCCAGAAAGCCACCCTCGGAAGGTGCCAGCCAGAGCGGGACTGTCATGCAAGCAGCAACCAGATAGCTCTGAGCAGGGACCACCCTGCCTGGCCTGGGCTGTGTCCGGAGGTCAGGACAGCAATCCAGCGTTGGCATCTGGTTTGATGGAAAGCACACATGTGCTCCTGGCTGGCTTTTTCTTGTTCCTTTTGGACTTCCAGGACTGTATGTGACAGTTTTATGTCATGCTGCTAATGACAAACAGATCTGCTTCACCCTGCGCCGGTGCACACTGCCAGGAGGTATCATGGAGCTCCTGCTTGGTTTGTGAGCTCCACTCTACTTGTTGCTGTGGGAGACCCAGGAGAGATGCCAGGGCCCTTAACTTGATAAGCAGGCTGCTCTGCCAGGGCTCTTTTTCCTGGAAATGTCCTGGGCAAAGGCAGACGTGAGATAGTGGCGGAGAGGGAATGCAGAAGAGAACGTGTTTGTGTTTATGCACTGGGACCAGGAACCATCATGAAGTGTGGAATGACACGCACACGCACACACACGCACACGCACACTCCTTCCACCGCATCAAGTGTGTGTAGACAGCCACAGTTGCTCAGTGTCTGATTCTAGTACATTCAGATCCTGTCCTTTGGAAGTCAC
The DNA here is from genome assembly GCA_004027875.1 of Aplodontia rufa. Classification (NCBI taxonomy): domain Eukaryota; kingdom Metazoa; phylum Chordata; class Mammalia; order Rodentia; family Aplodontiidae; genus Aplodontia; species Aplodontia rufa. The sequence goes on along the minus strand of PVKS010003443.1, from coordinate 36,615 downwards.
TGTGGCTACCCTGCTGTAAGCCCAGTGATGACAAATCTGTGGCATTTCTAATCTTTTGTTTTTGTCATTTCCATACATACTCCTTTAATGACAAAGCAATGAGATTACTGGCATTAATGTCTTCCTGTCCCCAGGCTCATTCCTGGATCATTTTGCCTGAGGTTGGAAAACAAAACAAATCAGTGAGCATCTTCCTCCAAACTAGGCGGAAGTATGCATACTTTCAAAAAACAATTAAAGTTGGTGTATCTGGTTCCTTGAGACTATAAGAAAGTTAAAAGTGGAGGTGGGGTGAGACGCAAACGGAAGGATTTCCTCGAGACCAATTTTAGTGTTAATTTCAACCTGCTCGGGACATTTAGGCTTCAGATAAAGAATACAGACCCAACAAGGAAGGGAGGATTATAGACTGAATTGTGATTAAATTCACACCTGTCCTCATGAATCATGAAAGATGATTGGGATCCCCTCTCGTCAAGCTGAAGCCAGGTTTATCACCCCCTTCCTGCTCATAAGGATTAACAGTTAATTTACTTCAAAATTTCAATACAAGCAGGTGCCCCAGAGAGCCTCCCAGCCACATGGGGCCCTCCACACTAATATACTAACAGTCATTAACTGGCTGTTTTGCCTGAAAACTCAGCACACGGTGAAAGAATCTCAGGCAGAAGTAAACCAAGCGTGGCATCTCCAGGCCCCTGTCACATGGCACTCTCTCTGTCTTTCTCTCTCTCTCTTTTAAATTTTTTATTGAGGAGTTGAGTTATTGTACATTAAAAAATGAATATATAATAACAGTATGATATGCATTTGTTCTTAAACCAGAATTACCCCCACATCGCCCCCACCCCAGTCTCTTGATTGTTCCACATTTTGCCCCAACAAGTAATATAAATGCTTAGATTGTGAATTTTCCAGAATTAAATGATTTCATAAATATTATTTGGATTCTCAGGGGGGTTAAGAGTAAGCTACATTGTTGATTGTCTCCCTAGATCCCTCTCTATTCTCCATTCCTCTCCCCTCTTCCCACCTATCCTCTCCTCCCCCGGCACTCTCTTAAAGGTGTCCTCTGGGCCATTTTAAAATGACCAGCAAGGAGGCTGATGCGGTGGCTTGGTGGTTAAGGTGCTTGTCCAGCATGAACAAGTACACAGGTTCAAACCACAGCACCCACATACACAACTAAGTGTCAGAGCAACGAAAGCCATGTGCAAAACTCAGTAAAAATTGATTCTCTGTCTCTCTCACTGTCCTCTCTTTAAAAATAAACAAGTAAATAAATAAAATGACCAGCAATATTCTAAATCGGCACAAACTTTGATACAGTGACTCCACTTTTAGGACTATGCCATGCAGAAATACAAATGTCATAAAAATCCCGTGATAAGGATGCTCCTCACCACCTCATTTGTGCCAGCAAGAAGCAGGCAGAAACTGAACTAATCTCAACAGGGACCGGGTTAAACAGGCAAGAGATCCTTCATCAGAGGGGAGCAATCGTTCAAGAGTATGAGGTAGATTCCTGTGCTGACAGGAAAGAGCCTTAGCTACTGTTCAGTGAATAAAGCCAGCTCCTGAATAGAGTGAGACCCTGACTGTAAGAGGGGAAATTAAAGCCACCCACACAGGCCCCTGCCGGTCACACATCCGGGGTTCCTATCCCTGCCCCCTACTTGGGAGCGGGTGGCCATTCGAATGGCAAGAAGCCTTGGTTTCCCCTCCTGGAAAGTGGGGATAATAATACCAGCCTCAGAGGCTGGTGCTAAAGTTTCACAAAAACTATTAGTAAGGTGTCTGTTTGTACTGGGGACTGAACCCAGGGCCCTCTATCACTGAGCTACATCCCCAGCCTTATTTATTTATTTATTTATAGTTTTGAGATAGAGTCTCACTAAGTTCCCCAAGCTGGCCTCGAACTTATCCTCCTGCCTCAGCCTCCGCAGTCACTGGGATTACAGGCGTGCGCCACCAAGCCCACTTAGGAACTATCAGCTCTGAAGAGTTGAGCTTGAAGACAAGAGGAACTTCAGCTTTTGCTGTATTTCCCTTCATGATTATTATATATACATATTTTTTTTAAAGAGAGAAGAACAGTGAGAGAGGAGAGAGAGAGAATCAATTTTTATTGAGTTTTTCACATGGCGTTCGTTGCTCTGACACTTAGTTGTGTACGTGGGTGCTGGGGTTTGAACCCGTGTACTTGCGCATGCTGGGCGAGCGCCGTAACCGCTGAGCCACTGCTCCAGCCCACTACTTTATATTTTTGATAAGAATGTTTAATCAGATTTTTAAAAAGGTGTTTTTTTCTGAATTAGAAGCTATCTATTAACAGATGACAACTCTGGTTACACCCTTAGGAGGCTGAGGATTAATGAAATGTGAAGCTTTTTATCAGTTAAATCAGGCCTAAAATAAAGGGAAAAGGGATCAAGATACACCAAGTTCCTCCTCTCATGGGAGGCAAGTCCACAAGAAAGCCATGATGGAAGAGGACTTCGCCCCATGGGAAGACCTGTCCATCAATGACTCCAAGACCCTTGCACAAAAGACTCCATCCAACTTCCCCACACTGAGAGGACCAAACACAACCATGGCTTCTGTCAGCCAAGTCTGTGTCCCTAGAATGCCCCTTAAGCTGCCAGAAGAACATTCTGTTTGTTTCTGTGCCCCCATCTCCTTTATTAGAGCAGTTTCTTAAAAAAACTTCTAATTATAAACTCTGAGAGGTATAGATCTTCTTCCACCTAGAAAAGTTTCCTCGAGAACCTGGGAGCTGTCTCTCTGAAACAGGAACATAGAGGGAGCTGGCCCACAGGCCCCCAGCCCCCAAAACTACCTCTTGTATAAAAGATAGAAAATTAGTGTCTCCCTGAGATAATGACCAATTAGCAAACGCAGGTGACCTAATTCCATTGGTGACACCCCACCCCCCACTTACCCACCCTTCAGTGGTTTTCCTTTAGCAAAACCTGAGGTTTAAAAACATCTCCTCTTCTGGGGCTGCAGCAGTGGTTAAGTGGTCACTACATTTGCCTGGCATGTGTGAGGACGTGGGTTCGAACCCCAGCACCACATACACAATGAAGTGTCGGAGTAACAAAAGCTACATGAAGGGTCTGGAGCAGCGGCTTGGGGGTTACAGTGCTTGCCCAGCAAGTGAAAGTACATGGGTTAAAACCCCAGTACCCACATACACAACTATGTCAGAGCAATGAAAGCCATGTGAAAAACTCAATAAAAATTGATTCTCGCTGTCTGTCTCTTTCTCACTGTCCTTCTCTCTTAAAGAAAAAAATAAAGCCATATGAAAAACTAAATAAAATTGATTCTCTCTTTAAAAAAGTCTCCTCTTCTGTTTCAGTGGCATTGAGCTCATTCCACACTGACATCTCTCCCCTGCTGTACTGAATAAATCAGTCCTGCTGCCTTTAACAGCTGTCCAGCTGTTTCTCATGGAAGCTGCTGGTGAGGGAGGACTTGGTGAATGGGAAAGTCAGGACATGGGGGAGAAGGGCCAGGAGTCCACCTGAGTGGTATTCACTAAATCTCTGCTTCCCAGTTCCCACCAGGGGATGAAGAGGGCAGTGGCACCTCACAGCAAAAGACGGTGGCAATGTGTAGGAGGGCTCTTCTCCACGTGGGCATCACAATAGCTCCTTTGCCAAATGCGTTAGGAAGCACTGGGACCTGTGCTGAGCCGCGATATGCAGTATCTTTTAATCCATGGAGCAACTTTGTGAGGGAGGTGTCATTGCTTTCTTGATGAATAAATTTGCTGATGGTCACAGAGTTCCTGAGTGAAAAAACCCAGGAGTGGAGCTCCAGAGTCTCTGTCCCAGAAGCTGTTGTGTGACCCACAGGAGAAGCGTGGTCGCTGTGCCGTGAAGGCAGCTGTCTCTCCGTGTTTATGCAGGGGTCTTCTCTCCACGCAAAGGAGCTCGGTCTTTATGTCATTGGCAATGCCATCACTACAGTAACCAACACGTCTCTGGGGTGAAGCAGTCGGGCTTTTACTCCCCAGTCTGGGTGTCAGGCCACCAAGATGGGTCCCCATCGTAGGGATAGCAGAGGGCTCCCTTCTTTGAAGCACCTACTGGTCTCAGATGCCTGCTCCTGGCTTCTGTCTCACTCAGCAGCTAGAACATCGACTCACCGTGGGTAGGGATGGGTCTATTCTTTAACTTCAGTATCTACAGTGTCTATGACAGTGCTTGGACCATAGCTGGAACCCAATGAATAGATTCTGAAGAAAACAGGAAGGACAAAGGGAAGGGGGAAAGAGAGGGAGGGAAGGAGAAAATGTGGTAGAAAGAAGAAGGGGAAGGAAGGAAGAGAGGGAAGAGGGGAGTGAAACAGGATTTAAGGATTTGCAATCTCTACTGCCATCCTGACTCCTTCCCAGAGGAAAGAGCTGGAGCCAGCGAGAGGAAGTAAACAGCCAGTGGGCGCAGATCTCCATCTCTCCGTCAGGTTGATTGCTCCTTCTTCCTTGATGACAGTGACTGGGGTGGAAGAGCAACTTTGAGAATAGCTTGGATTTTACAGGGTCTCTCAATCTTAGCACTCTCAGCCTTTGAAGTCAGAAAGCCCTATGTTGTGGTGTGCTCTGCTGGACACTGTAGATGGTTAGCGACCCCTGGTTCTGTTGCCCTTGATGCCAGTAGCATCGCCCCTGTACTTGAGTGGTGATGATCAAACTCCCTGCAGGCATTGTTGATGTCCCAGTGGGGATGGGGAAAGGCCACGGGAGCGGACACAATTGGCCAAGATTGGGAATCTCTGTAACAACCAGCCACTAACTAGGTAAGGAGTACCTAAAATATGGTGCTCAAGGACCCAAAGTCACAGCACAAGCTGAGGAGACAACAGGAATCTGGGGCCTGGATGGTTCCAAACTTTAGATGCGGCAGAGTATTCATCAACATGATGACTCAGGAAATGAGGGACTCATGGTCTGCCTGTCGTTGCAGGTAAGAAGTTAAGAAATTCAATAAGAAAATGGATCTCTACGCACATGGTGAAAGAGAATCTAATGAGTAAGAAGCCAGGCAGATTCAAAAGCCTCTAATTATTCTCCCTAATACAGGCACAACCATTTTTGAACACAATTACGGCCTTGAAACCCCACAAGGGAATTCAGTGGAAATCATTTAAACATTTATTTGATGTGAAACCTCTGACCCAAGCAATTCATAGAGCAATTAAAGAAGTAGGGCCTGGAAGATTTGACAGTAATGTCATTTTGGGTTTTGTTGACAAATGGTCAATGCAAATGATAATTGGTGGCATCCTAAATTAGATGAGAATGTGAATAAGAATCAAGAAAGGTCCCATAGGGCTTAATACCGGAAACTGTATTATCCAATATACAGTGCTCATTAATAACCTGGAGGGAAAGTAAACTTGACTTAGATTAAATTTGCAGATGATGCAAAATGAATGAGAAATGGCAAATAAGGAAGATGAATTAAAGTTAAATTTACCAAAGGACCTGGACATGTGAGAACCTTGGTCAGAACTCAACGAGACGAAATTTAATGGGAAATGGGGGGTGCAGTTAGGTTTGGTTACATGGGAAGGTCCGAGTAACCAGATAGCACCCACCACGGGGGTTGAGGCCACCGTGGAAGAGCTGGAGGGACACGTGGCATTCCTCCAGGGTGCCTTTCCGCAGACTGAAGGAGATTTCACAGCAGGGAAAGCAGAAAGTGGCCCCTGTAAACCTGTTGCACCTGCATCCTAGTTCAGGGGTACGTGCTTTGCTACAGGAAGTGGAAATGGAGGCGGTCGATGTCCCCGTATGGCCACCGCGTGAGTCGGTGCGGTGCTTCACACACCTTTCACCATTCTCATTGCTCACAGAGTTCCTACAGATTGCCTGGAATCTGCTTTGAGAATTTTATTTTACCGTTCTATTTCCTTCCTCATAGCAACCAGATATTATTACTATCCACATTTCAGATATGAAGAAGTATAGATGCAGAAAGGTTAAGTATTCTTCCCAAGGACACACAGTAAATGCAGAGAAGGGATGATGACCTATATTCTTTGGGGGTTATGGGGAATGAGGGCAGAAGGAACCTGTAAGAAAACCTAGGCGATTACTAGAAGATTTCACAAGTGGTGAATTCTGTTTGTAGGTAACATTAGCCCTAGTCAAAGAAATATGACATGTCTTTTATCTGTTCCAATGTTCCTTTTTAGAACCTCCCTGAACTGGGCATGGTGGCACACACCTGTAATCAACTTGAGAGGCTGAGGAAGAAGGATTACAAGTTCAAGGCCAGCCTCAGCAACTTACTGAGGCCCTAAACAACTTAGTGAGACCCTGTCATAAAATTAAATAAATAAAAGGTCTGGGGATGTAGCTCAGTGGTAAGGTACCCCTGAGTTCAATCCCCAGTACCAAAATAAAACAAAAGCAAAACAACTCCCTATATAGTATAGGGATTTATTTGGCTGTAATATAAGCCTTATTAATAGTAGATAAAACAAATAGGGCTGGGGTGGTAGCAAATGCCTGTAATCCCAGCAGCTCAGGAGGCTGAGGCAGGAGGATGATACCAAGTTCAAAGCCAGCCTCAGAAACCTGCGAGGCCCTAAGAAACTTAGTGATACCCTGCCTCAAAATAAAAAATAAATTATAAAAGGACTGTGGATGTGATTCAGTGGTTAAGTATGCCTAGGTTCAATCCCTGGTACAAAACAAAAACCAAAACCGAACAGGCGTTTATTTGTTACATGTAACAAGAATACAGAGATGAACAGATCCCAGCAATGGTTTCCCGCTTCATCAGTGTCAGGGACAAAGGTTCTGAGTATTTCTCGGTCTTTCCCTCATCGCACAGGATGGCTCGAGAGCTCGTTGGGGTGTTTACATTCAAGGCAAGTAGAAAGGCAGGGCCTTCTATATCTGTGCTTTTCTGTATCAGAAAGGTAAAAGCTTTCTCAGGAGCCGCTGCAAGCTGGCTTCCATTTCACTCTCATTGGCCAACACTAGGTTCCACTGGGGAGAACCAGAAAGGAGGAAACGGGCCTGCTACTGCTGAGTTGAGCCATGATCCATTGCTTGAACCTGGGCCTTGGGCTCTCTTTGCAAGAAGAGAGATGTATCTAGTAGCAGATTCCGCCACAACCTCTTTCTCTGCCCCTTCAGCCTAGCACCCTGGCTCCTGCCGTCTGAGCAGCTGACATTCCAGCTGAAGTGTGGGCCAGAGGCAGCCAAGATGGGGTATTCCAGTTGAAGGTGTTCAGTGGAGTTTATCCAAAGAAAGCACAAATCTGTAGGAGTGCATTCTGGAAAACCATGCCTCTCTGGAGGTGGGTACCCATGCAGGGGCTCGCGGATGCACTGAGTGAGGATCTACCAGGCATTTTTGTGTGGTAAATAGAGTCCAAATTAGAGGCATCCTCAAATATGGAGGAATAACTTGATAGGTTCTCCAGACAGCGAGGATCAGTTTGGGTATCAGGAAAAGATTCTAGCCAACAAAAAACAAATAAAGAAGGCATCAAAACAACACACACACACACACACACACACACACGCAAAACCCAAACCAGAAACAACTCAAATACTCATCAGCAGTGAGTGAGTACACAAACTGAGGACAGCCACGCAAGGTCACACTACTCCTCAGCAGAAAGGAACACACATCTGATACACACAACAGTGTGTCTGTGTCTTGGAAGCATAAGGTACCGAAAGACACCAGATGCGAGAGATGGCAGACTGTGCACCACCATTTATATGAAATTCCAGAAAAGACAAAATTGGCCTGCCGTAGCAAAAGCCTATCAGCAATCTTCTCAAGCTGGGAGAACTGTTGATGTGTCTTGATTGTGGTGGTTGTACACACTTGTCAAAACTCAATGAGGCATCCTCTTAAAAAGGGTACATTTTAATATGCAAATTAGACCCCAATGACGTTGACATATTTTTTAAAAATCCTGTCTACCCCTCCAGGTTCATGCTTTTTCTTTTCACTTCCTCTGTCCCTAGCCAAGTTCTTCTGGAAAATTCCAATTTTGTTTTTCAAGAGCTTCAGGAAAAGTGGTATTTGCCCAATTCCTAGAGGAAATGCAGAAGGAATCAGGAGCTGTGGCAGCATTGACAGCAGTTGCCCCAACTCGGCAATGAGAAGGGACAGCATGTACTTTTACCTGTCATTGTGGCTGGGCCACCATACCCAGATATTTGGTCAAACATTATTCTAGATGTTTCTGTGAAGCCATTTTATTTTATTTTATTTATTTTGGTACTGGGGATTGAACCCAAAGGTGCTTAGCCACCGAGCCACATCCCCAGCTCATTTTTTATTTTTTTATTTTGAGACAGGGTCTTGCTAAATTGCTTAGGGCCTTGCTAATTTGCTGAGGCTGGTTTCAAACCTGCAATCCTTCTGCCTCAGCCTCCCAAGCTGCTGATATTACAGTGTGTGCCATGGCACCAGGCCTGTAAAATTATTTTAAAAGGATGAAATTAACATTTAAAGCAGTAGACTTTGAGGAAAGTCATTTACCTTCCAAAATGTGAGTGGGCCATGTCTAATCAAAGACTAACCTATTGAGCAGTAAGGAATTCCGCCAGCAACCTGGGTTTTGACTTGAACTGCAATATCAGTTCTTCCCCAGGTCTCCACTGCTCATCGACCCTCCACATTTTCGACTTGGCAAGCCTCCAAAATCACCCAAATCAATACCTTAGAATAAGTCTGTAATAGATAAATAGGCAGACAGATCGGTAGATAGACATGTTTATTTTTTTCTGTTTCTCTGGAGAACCTGGGGTAATGCAGAAAGGTCATGCTTGAGCTGTGAGATGGTTGGGAAGGTCTAGGCCCCCAGTTGCCACTCAATACTGAGCCCTGAGGGTCTACACCATACTTCTGAGGTTCTAATGCCAGCTTTTTGGCCATGAGCCCATGCTTACCTTTTCTAAGACTCCCTTTCCCCCAAGAAAGGGACACTAAAGTCACCTACTCATCAATCAGGGTTAAATTAGATATCAATACGAAGCAACTCTCACTCTACCATGAGTGACATTTACCACCAAACCCTGTGCACTGAGCTGCTTGCTGCTGCATTACCAGCAGAGCACATCTCCTTCCTGAGTCTTCGCAGGGCCCTGCAGTGGGGCTCACAGGTTCTAGGTCCTCCAAGACACCCTCGTTTCCACCATAATGTAATATACCGGTCTGAATACCTGGGTGCCAGGGTGCTGGGCACCACAAGAGGAAGAACAAGAGACACGGATAGATGTCTCCTGATTTAATCAGTCAAATCTGGTTATGCTAATGGCATTTCAGAGATTTTTCTGAATAATATTTTCCTTAGAAACTTGCTACTAAAGTTGGTTTGCAACTTTGCCTGGTCAGAGCCAAGAGGCTCTGGCCAGAAGCCGGCTAGCCGGGAGGGGTGGTGATTCGCAAATTGCACTTTATATTTGTGTATTTGGCTTGTCTTGGAGTCTACGAAGTAGTTTCACATTCCTAGTCTTCTCTGCAGAAGGGTCCTTAGAAGAAAGAACAATTTGCTTGGTCCAGAACTTCCACCTCTGTTCCCTGAGGATGGCTGCCCTAGTCCTCACCTCAGTGTCGACTGAGAGTAGGAATAATCTGAGACCTTTCAGCCCTCCAAGCAGCGTGGGCCGGGAGGACCCATTGGCTTTCATTTTCCCAGGGTTGGTCCTTCAGCCATGAGACTAACTGACATAGGAACATACCTGCGGAAAGTTCTGGAAAACCATGCCCCTTCCTCACCAGATTCCTGGACCCCTGCTCAGATCCCTCTGGGGATGATCATGGCATCATGAGTTTGTGGTTATACCCAGCACCCGGTCTCCCACTTTCTCAGCTTTTAAAGGGGAAAATAGACACCTGGAGATGCTCAGAGCAGTCAGGGCAGGGAGGAGAGGAAGTCGTTGTGCGTTGGAGCTGTTGACCGCATGGAGTCTCACGCCCGGAAGAAACAGAGGGTGCCGCCATGTTGTCTGCAGGCAGAGGTCAGGTAGAATAGGATAAGTGATGGGGAGGCTGGAGAGACATACCTGAAGTCTCTGTAAGAGGTCTCTGCAAGATTACACAGAAAGACTCTTCCAAACTCAATGTTCTCTAAAGTCGAGAGTGAGCTCTCCAGCCCTGGAGCTGTCTAAGAGTGGACACTGGGGGCACCTGGCACGCACAAGTTAAGGAGCAAAAGCAGCTAGATCAGACCAGTAGGTCCCAACTGGGGACATTTGGCAACATTGGAAGATATTCTGGTTGTCACAACAGAGAGGCTACTGGCATCTAGAGGCCAGGGCTGCTACTTCACATCCTACAATGTGCAGGAAAGCCCCCACAACAAAGAATTATCTGATCAAAACATGAATAGTGCCAAGGTTGAGAAACCCTGGATTTGATCAACTGCAAGCTTGGATCCCGGGTGATCGCCCCCTCCCATCTGCTGGTAACTCGGTGACATGCTAGGGATACCCACCATTTAGGGAGAATGTGCAGTAATCTCTGCAAGAAGACGCATAAATCATTTCTAGTTTAGACATTGTGGGCTATATTTTGGGACTCTGGCCATCCTTTTTGTAGCCAAAACTATGAGCCTGTTATTCTCCAGAAAGCAAATTTTATATTCCTACTATTTCCGCCTACATCCACCTACAGGTTGGAAGGCGATGCAGGCAAATCTAGAGGCAGGGTGGGCTGGGAGCGGAGAACAGCGCAGAGCCAGCAAACGGAGGGGCCTGCGGGAACTTCCCCCAGAGGCCTCTGCACTGTCCCTCGTACCTCTTCTGAAATGATCGTTTAGTATTCTTTTTATGTCGTCTGAGTGGCCAAATTTGTCAAACTCCAGAAAAGCTCAACTACAAAGAAATCCATTCCTATCATTTACCACTCTCAGAGCTTGAGAATCAGATGGCTCCGAGGTCGAATCTTGGCTCCGCCGATTACCATCTGGGTGTTGGGCGATTATTTGACCTTTCTGAGCCTCAGTTTCTTTATTTATAAAATGGATGAATGCCCCTGGATTCACAGGACAGCGTGAAGGTGACATGAGCAAATGCACACAACAGTGTCACACAGTCCCTCGTACATAACAGACACTAAGTGACAATTACTTGTATGATCCACTCCTCAGGAGACTTAGCACATGACATAGGTTAGGCACTGAACAAGGAAATTATGCTATCGTGAAATTTCACAATCTTAGACAGAAATTATCTTGCCCTAATGATATTCTCCACTACTATTAATTATAAAAACTAAGCAGTCGTCAGTCAATAGATACACATTTTCTCATTAACCCTCCCAACACCCTAGGGGGAAGGTGTTCAGTTCCCAGAAGAGGAAACTGATGCAGTTTCCTGTGTGTGACTCTTCCAAGGTCACACCACAGCTCCTGAATGGCAGCAGTAGATGGACTCCAGAAGCCTGAGTCCTGAGCTCCACCCATTGCTCCGGTCCCCACCATCCCCCTTTGCAACTGCCTGCCCGGCTTTGGTCTGAGCCTGGGAATCTTGGGACATCACACTGGAGTAAGACGGATCCTCAGAACCTTCACTGGCACCAGTGTGCCCAGGACCAGTGATGGCTTAAGTAGTTCCTCTCACTAGGGTATCTTCATTTAGCAAAAATAGCCTTGCAAACTTGGGCAGAAACTTCCCAACAGTACAGATGTGTGAGACATTTTCTTTCTTTCCCCCTTCCTTCCTTCCTTCCTTCCTCTCAGAAAGAGAGGGACAGTGATAGAGAGAGAAAGAGAGAATCAATTTTATTTAGTTTTTCATGTGGCTTTCGTTGCTCTGACACTTCATTGTGTATATGGTGCTGGGGTTCAAACCTGCATCCTTGAGCATGCCAGGCAAGCGCAGGAACCATTGAGCCACTGCTCCAGCCCCAAGCCTTTTTCAATATTTCAAGAAATCACTCTAAAATATGCAATTTTGCTTATGCAGCTGAAAAGATCTACTGCTATCAATGTTTCTGTGATTTAGGCTGAAGTTACACCGATTCTGAGAATGCTGCTATTACCAACCTCCTTAAAAACTCTGATGGATAGTTTTTATGTCTCAGTAAATTGAAATGGGAAACTAAATAGGACCTGTTTCACAAATCATGGAATACCAGGCCCAAGATAATATGCCTGAGGATCTAGGGAGAAGGGACACTGTGTATGAGACACCTGGGTGCTTTCCTCACCCAGAGTCCTATGGAGTGAATGTGGTCATGTCTACCATCATGTGTTCCTAGACCCTGGCCAGAGAGACACATAGGAATTAATCATCAATAGATCTTGGGCAGCCTACACTTCTGTGGCTGGACCAGATTGATAGGCCAGTCATGCGTCTCTTGGAAATCTGGACTCAGAAAACTGAGAAACAGAGGCAGTTTCCAACAGAAGCAGATGCTAGGAGGCTCTGTGGAAAGTTGCCCCATTACCGGAGGCGCCGGGGTGGTGCAGTGGGCTGCAGAGCAGGCTGTTTCAGGGGAATGGGAATGCATGGTGGACAGGAAATTTAGTCTACAGAGAAGAGAACAGCGAAGGCACAGAGGAGGAAACAATACAGGGTATAGCTAAGGCGGACCTTGGGACTGGTCCTACTCCACTGAGACCACACGGTCCCTATCTTTGAGTTCCCTGACATTCCCAGTGTGTTCTTACAACAAATCCCACTTTGCTTGAGCTAGCTTAAGAGGGCCTCCCTTCTTAGCAAACAAACAGGCCTGATTAAATTAGACCATCCAAGTCTTTGGGAGAACACTCTTAAAATCACATCACAGAACTGTGTTTTCTGGAAGACAAAAGTCATAATGTGCGGACTGACCTGAAATCTATATAAACACAAAAAGACATATTTTGTGCCCAGAGGAATAGAGATGGCACTAGGGGAAACAACCATTAAACTTCCTGGAAAATGTCACATGGAGTAGAAAGAAAATCCCCCAGGGATGTGACCCTGGACACACACCCCCAGCAAGGGATGCTACGCCAAGGATGAATAAACACCATCCTGTTGGCCAAATTTTTTTTTTTTTAAGAGAGAAGAACAGCAAGAGAGAGAGAGAGAGAGTCAATTTTTATTGATTTTTCACATGGCTTTTGTTGCTCTGATACTTAGTTGTGTACGTGGGTGCTGGGGTTTGAACCCATGTACTCGTGCAGGCTGGGCAAGCGCTATAACCACTGATCCACCGCTCCAGCCCCTGCCAGATTGTTTTGTAGGATGTTACTCTATGTCTATTTTCCTCCATTCTGTCTGGCCACAGATACCCCATTCTTTACCTCTCCCTGTGTCCACAACCTCCTCAAAATCCCTGGTGCATGTTTTCCCATGCCTTGACTGTGGCCTTGCCCACGGGACTTGTATATGGTTCTCAAAAAGCACAAGGGAGACATGAACCCTAAGTGTGAGCCCTAAGTTCAGGCTTTGGAAGCCCAGCTGATCATGACCTCTGTCCCGCCAGGAGAGGAACATGCTCTTGCCAGCCAGCTGGTTCCAACCGGATGAGAGACATGTGTAGCCACCTAAACCTAAGCCCAGCCTTGACCTAGAGCCAAGACCAGCAGAGCCCACATAGGATTGGCAGAGCAGCACCAGCTCTAAGAGAAAACGAATTTTATTGTTGCCTGCTGCTTATCACATAGCACTTTTGTAGAAGTGGCTAAATGGTGCAGTTCCTTTCAAAAGATGAGATTGAAATGCTCCTGAATGGGAAATTCAAAGGAGGGGTGTCCTAGTGTGGAGAACAGCAGCCCAACCAGTCTAAGGGGTACTACGCCCATGGTGGTAGCAACAGAATACCTAACAGACAAGGAATTTGGGGCACGGGAGGTGGCTCAAGGTTAAGTTGCTTCTCCCCATGAGGGGACTCTCCACCTAACCAACTCTGTAGAATTTAGTTTTATTTTATTAAGTAAAATTTGTAAGCTTCCTCAGTGCCTTAGACACACTAGGCTGGTTCTTGGCAGTTTCTCAGCCATCCACGAAACTTCATCAGCTCCTTCTTCCAGAGGGATACAATCAGGACCTAGTGTATAACTGACAGTCAACTGTAACCCCCAACCTCTCTTGAGAGTTGATTTTTATCGAAAGGAACAGAACACGAGCAGAAGAGATCAGTGCTACATTGGAGCTGGTAGAGTAAGACGTGGGCACACCTCCTCTGCTTTCCGAGTCCTGACAGCTGCAATCCAGGCCATGGAGATGGGGACAGTGTCTAAGACAGGGGGTGGCCCAACAGATCAGCTACCTGTTATCCATTCCCAGTGAGCTAAAGGGCTTGTGCCAGACCATGAATAAGCTGAACATTGCTTAGTGCACCTGATGGCTTTCCCAGTGCAAGACTTCTCACTGAAGGAAGCATTGAATCTATTTGCATCCTGCCTCTCTCCCAAGCTCCCTGCAGTTGGTAGCACTGCACTGGGGAATTGTAGAGGCACAAGATGGCGTGAATCCGAGCTCCTGAATATCCATGAGGAACAAAACTGCCTGCCCTGGACCACAAAAGGAAAACCAACTTCTCTTTTGGATGGGTCCTTGCAGTGAGATCTCTTTCTTAACTTTCCCCTAACCAAGTCAATAGGATTAGTTATCTCTCCTGGGCACATCTCAGTGAGAATTTTAAAAGTTATTGTGAGAGAGCACCCAGCCAGGATCTTCTTGGGGCACAATTTATACCACCTGAATCAAATATATGATTGTTCCATTATCTGACAACAAACCACTGTCTTTTCTGGCTAGGGAACTGGACCCACCTCCTAGATCTGCAGGACAATGTATCCATTCACCTCTGTTGAGTTCCTTCTCCATACCTAGAACTGGGCTGGGCACTGTGCATACAGTGCAGAAGAGACTGAGGCAGTTGCTTCCCTTAGAGGATGCCAAAGCAAGTTACACGGACCAGCCCTAGTCTGGTGTCAGAAAGCCTGTGGGCTGGGGATACTGACAGCAAGAACTGAGGTGAATGGAGGGACCCAGATACATCTCACCCTGCAAGGCGCACACACACTGTTGCCTGCATTAGCAGAAAAGTTGTTCCTGCACTTGAATGTCTCTATAGTGGTTTCCCCTTAGTTTTATAGGGGGAAACACCATTTAGAAGCTTCTAAAATTTTTAATGATTAAACTAAACAGAAAGGACATTTTTCTACAAGTTAATGTGGAGAGAAAAGAGTTCAACGTTCCTCCAAAGACTCAGGGTAGGAGAAGGCATTTGGCCTGAGCATATCATAGATTGGTTGTTCATTCATCAAATACTTTGCTGAGTACCACTGTGATCCAGACACTCTTCAGGCATACAGAGCAAGGCCAGGTCCCCGTGTTCAAGCAAGCTCACTCAGAGGGAGGCAGCACTTGTCGGTGCAACAGATGCTCACAGAGGACACTGGGGACCCAATGCAGAGGCTGGGAACCCAAGACGAATGGAGTCTAAGACAACTGTTGACTTTCTTTTTAGATTTTCACTTGGATCACTCCCCAGAATAGTATTATTGTATTTCCTTGGCTACTAATAATGATCTTAAAATTAGCATTTGCCCCCTTAGAGCCAAATACGTGCAGAAAAAATGTTTTAAGCCCAAGAATACTCAGTCATGCATGTGTTATCACATAAGAAAGGCACAAACGGATTTAATCATCAGATACTCACTGTACACTCTCAACTTCATCCACATCAACCCCATTTACAAGCACAACTCTACAAGAGTTGAGAGCAACAGCATCCGACCAGCTTCTGTTTATTGTCGCATTGTTACAGTGCGAGTCCCCTTCACACATATGGCATTTTGAAGTTCAGGAATTAGTCTGATGAATGGTCTTTAGACCTGAGAACAGAAAGAGCAGAGGGCAGCTGAGCAACTCTAGAGCATAGGGCAGTGGCAGTTGAGGGACAGTCTGAGCTCTCTGGCTGGGGCAGCCTAGGGAAATCTGCAGAAGAGCAGTTTCCTTTTCTACTACATGGAGGAAGTGTGCTTATGAAAGGGGCCGTGTGTTTGGTCGAACTGGCGTTCTCTCTGTTCACGAAGCGGGTCTTCCGCTGCATCCTGCATCTCGCGGTGCGTGGGCAGGTGCGCCTGGGAAAACCCTGGTGGAGCAAGCCACGGACTTCTGGGGGCTGAGCAGGGCGGGGCGGAGGGGAAAGGTCTGGAACCTCGGAGGTACTCTGCAACCACAGTGCCAACCCCTTCAGCAAGGCCCAACTCAAAGCGTCCAGCCTCCGTGCGCTTCCCTTTCTACCCCCGGTAATCAGGCGGCGGGTCCCCGCTCCCCCTTGCTGGATGCAGGCGGCACATGTGAGGCCAGAGAGGGAGGAGTTCACTAAAGTGTGAGGCCGCGAAGGCGTCGAGGTAGAGAGGCGGGCGGGACTACGAGGGAAAGGGAGAGGGGGCACTGTACACTCAGCCTCTTGATCACTCGCCGGGAGATGGATGATTTCCCGGGCCAGGAGTCCGGGCGCCCCAGCTAGCTATAGGGAGACGTCAGAGCGCTCTCCGGTCGGTGGTGGAAGAGCCCCCCAGCCCCCCCGCGCCCGGCTTGCATATAAAGTCGGGGCCCTAGTGGAGGCTGCAGCACTGGCGCGGGCGGCAGTGGCGGCGCTCCTCCGAGGTCCGGTCCTCCGGTTGCTGCTCCTCCGCGGGAGCGCACTCTCCGCCCTGCCTCACCCAGCCTCGCCGCCGCAATACGAGGGCTTCCCGCCGGCACCATGCGCGGCCTCGAGCTTCCACTCGTCCTGTTGGCGCTGGTCCTCTGCCAGGTGCCCGTGGGGCCAGCAGCCCCGGTGCCGGTGGGCGGAGGGACAGTGCTGGCCAAGATGTACCCGCGCGGCAATCACTGGGCGGTGGGTGAGTGTCCTGGCCGCAAGAGCTGCGCGCTCTTGTCCCCGGAGGGATCAGCCAGCCGGAGGGGACCTGTCCGCTTCTCAGCGTCTTCGCGGCCGGGTTGTGGGGCTTGGGTTTGCTCCGACCCTTCTACGGAAACGCCTACCCCGATCTCCCAAAACTTCACCCCACCTTTCTGGGTCCCGGGAAGCCTGTGGTTCCCTCACTAGCCGCAGACTGGTCCCTGGATGCTTTCCCGCTCGCTCTGCGTGGGTGCGCACCCCCTTCTTCCTTAGGGCGCTGGAGACAGCGCTCAGCTCTCCAAAAAAATTCCAACGTTAGGCTCAGCTCACCTTCCCTCCGCATGTATCCAATACTTCCTTTTTTCCACCTAATCTCAACCCGGTCTGGCAAGATTCTCCCCTTGAACAACTTTGGGCAGCCTGGTCCAGCCAGGTGGTCTAGTCTATCCCAGGCGTGGGCTGGAGGCCAGGCTGCGAGGTTCCGCTCGGCAAAGCCACAGGTGTGGGGACTTGGGGCGCAGCACTGCAGACCTGGTATTCAAATCTGTTCAGCTAGCAGTATCTGGATTTCTACTGTTCGCGCTCTCCTGAGCTTTCTAAGTCTTGCTCTTTCCTTTACAGAGATGTTATTACCCCCGTCCTTTTGCCCACCCTCCCTTTTTCCATTCAGCGACCTCCGCGCTCCAGGAATCGCGCCTGCTCTCAACGTTCACCCGGCCTCTCCGATATCAGAGCCCTCGCTCTTTCTCGGTCTATCTAAACGCACGACTTCGCCCTTAGCTCCTTTCCCATTTCCTCTGCCAGCAAATTCTGTTCTCTAGACACCGCACACCACCTTGAAGGCTCCCGGAACCCCGGCGGAGGGGACTGCTTCAGGCCGGGTGGGCTCCTGCCAGGTCAGATGGAGAGAGAGAGAGAGAGTGAGAGACCCAGAACGATTGGTAGTCAGCAACCGCAGGGCAGCTTCCCGGATCACCCATCACCCGCCGGCCTCTGGGCCTTGCTAAGCATAGCCTCCTGCAAATGCTAAGGGTCCAAGGTCCCCAGAGCTCCCCCTACACCAGCCCAACCCTAAAGAGATGTAAGGGGGGAGGGGAGAGGAGAGAGAGAGAGAAGGAAAGAAAGAGGAGAGAAAAGGAAATGGGGGAGGGAAGAGGGGGAGAGAGAGATTCCGTAGTTACTACTTAGAAGCGGGACAGTGTATTCAAATATCAACCTTCTGCCAAGAGTAGGAATTTGCGGAAGGCCAGAGACCTGAACTGGCTTCTTCCGCCTGTGTTCAACTGTGCTTTTGTCAGAGAAGTGAAAGCCCTGGGTTGCCAAAAAGCAATTTTGGTCCTGGCTGTTAGTGTCATCCTCCTGCCAGGGTGGAGAGGGTTTGTGATCTCCAGGACCTGGAGGAACCTAGGAACCTGATTGTTAGAGGAGAGGTTGCCCTGGGTGAGGCTGAGAAGCAGGGCATTTCCAGAATGAAGGATACTGAGAAGGGGTTTTCTCAAATTTGGGATTGGAAATTCTATTTTTTTTTAAGAGAGGGACAATGAGAGAGAGAGAGAATATCAATTTTTATTTTAGTTTTTCACTTGGTTCTCATTGCTCTGACACTTTGCTGTGTACATGGTGCTGGGGTTTGAACCCCTGTCCCTGAGCAGTCAAGGCAAGCGCTGTAGCCCCTGAGCCATGGCTCCAGCCCCAGAATTGGAAATTCTTAAAAAGGGTTCTTGGGGGTCTACATCGCTAGGGTCTAGCCACTAGTCAGGAAGAGGAAAAGTGGACGGAGGCTTCCAGATCTCCAATCTTTTTTCCTCGTCTGTATTTTCTTACTAACAGGGCTTACTATGAGCCTTGCAGGCGGTAAGCAGGACCTCAGAGTTGGCTGGGGGGCATCACATTATTTTTGAAGCTAGTCAAGCCCACCATTTTTGCTGTAGTTCTGTAGCATGTCTGTCCCCAGGTATTTGGGGTGTCTGCATTTATTCACTCTGCATCAGGGTGACCCAAAAGTATACAGACCAGCAGCAAACACAAATGCCACTGTAACATTTATTCTCAAGTATATTCTTTCCTTTTCCTTCCTTTGCTGGTTGAGCTGGGTTGAGGAAGAATAAGGGAAAGGGGGAAGTAAAGAATATATAACATCCCAGCCTAACATTACATTGTATTTTTTAAAAGGTTTGTTGTGGGTACACATAGCCACTGTTGGAATAAGAGCATTGGCAGGGACAAATGATGTTAAGTTTCAAGTTTAGCTTTCAATTATCCCAAAACAACGCCAGTCCTCTCCAATCACAAAGATGTGCAGTTTAGTTTTAATTAATACAAACTAAAGCCACCTATTGTTGTCACAAGGAAACTGTCAGCACACGTTTGAGGCCTGTTAACTGACTTGCTCCTTCCAGATGAGAAAAGCGTGGAAAGGGAGCTAACAGCTGGAAACTGTAACTTGATGTCCATGGGAATGTTTGTGCAATGAAAATATATGTGGACACTAACGCTGGTGACAATTCTCTGTGCTTCCATGAAATGTTCCCAATTGTGGCTCTTCCATATGATGCTTGTTCCAGAAGGTTGATTTGAGAAGCACCAGTATCCAGCTGCAAAGAGGCTTGACATAGAAGTGCTGCCTCAGAAACTGTCAAATTTGAAGTGTGGCTCCAGGGCTGGGGGTGTAGCTTAGTAGTAGAGCACTTGCTTACCATGCACAAGGCCTGGGATTTGATCCCCAGTCCCAGCAAAACAAAAACTCCAGAAAAACTAGCTCTTAGAAGTACTCAACATTTTATGTCTTGACCTATATTTTCTTAAGTTAGATAATTTTCAAGTTTTGACTTCAAGGAAATTCAAACCTACCCCTACCCATTACTGATATTTTTGAATGATTAAAAGAACAGAAGCTCCCCCCTGCTTTCTGAGCAAGGTTTTATTTTTATTTTTCAAATGCCTGTCTTTTGTCTATGCTGAGGTCTCCATTATTTTGATACAGACATGTGACAGATGATGATGGGAAAAGAGGTGGAAGTGGGCATGTCGTCTGTGTTGCCATGGAGACAATGATTTGGTTGACGGTAGCCAGCTCAAAAGTGAAATAGGACCCAGGGAATATGTGCTTCCCTGGGATGTTGCAGACGGCATGCCTGCTTTAGTAACCAGCTTGTGGATCTAGGAATGGGGAGTTGAACATTACACAAACGCCACAGGAAATTCCGGCCAGTATCACAAGGCTCTGCGTTAAATCAATCGTCAAATGGGTGATGACTTTATCCTCCCATTATAGGAAGTCCATAAGATTATTTGGCCAGGACAAAAATAAAGTTCTGTGTGTAAAAATATCTCCATTCCCACTCTGCTTCGTTGCTAATAACTCAGTTCTCATTTCCAGCATCCTGACTAGATGATAGGCAATTAAGGAGGGCAAGAGTGACTGAGGTCATTACTGGGAGCATCAGGGTTCCAATCCTGCCTTCCAATCATCATGATTCAATTTCCTGCATATAAATGAAACGGATGCACCAGTTCTTCCTGGGAAGTTGTGCAACGTCATCACTGATATGGCTGAAAACGATGTTATTTAGCGAGTATCCGGGCACCAAGTTCACCAAGCAGATAAATGAAGACTCAAGCATCCTGGATTCCAATGCTTCAATTGGGAAATTAATCTCAATAGGGTCTTTGAATTGTGTGAAGACTCATGTCATAAGTGACTTAGCAAGGGCTTACAGTGAAAATCTCATTTGAAGGTTCACTAAAATAATGAATTTTTCCTAGTCATATAATGAAGCCATGATATACTGATATGCAAGTCCTATTCCTTTTTATAATATTAGAAGGTTTTTGTAGATCTTAACCTTACTTCCAAACCCTGGAAGGATGTGTTGCTACTTTATAGTCTTAGGAAGTTAAAAGACACTTTGAAATAATATAATGGAATTTGGACTCCTTAATCCTAGGGATCTTTGCTTATATCTGTGTGACCTCTGGCAAGTCTCATTTTCACCAAGCCTCTTACAGTGAAACCTACTACGATAAGAAATGGAACAATCCACATTTAAGTATCCTGGAAACTGTCAATTGCAGTAGGTATATGACAGCAATGGGGTCCTGGTGAGGGATTCTCTGTTGGTGGACGGAGCTCTTGGAAGGGGCCTCTTGTAGGTGACTGAAGCTCTTTCAAATATTATTTCCATGATATTTTTATTGAATACTTATAATGCCAGTCCATGTTGGGACCACAGGAACCTTCTCAGTGTATACTTTAAATAAAAAACACAAAGTTTTATTGACATTAGAAATTTCAAAGAATTAAAAGCCTAATTTCAGAGAGATAGGGTACGGAGAAGCAGAAAAAAAATCAGAAAACATGTATGTATACCCAAGTGCAGTGGTGCACACCTGTAATCCCAGCGGCTCAGAGGCTGAGGCAGGGGGATCGCAAGTTCAAAGCCAGCCTCAGCAACCTAGCAAGGCCCTAAGCAACTTAGTGAGAGCTTTTCTCAAAATGAAAAATGAAACACGAGCTGGGGATTCGGCTCAGTGGTTAAGTGCCCCGGGGTCAAAATGTGCATAGTTTAAGTAATGGGCTAAAGTGTTAAGAACAAAGACCCTGTGTTGTCCTCGACGGCCTACACAAATGTGGGTGTTTTCAGCCCTTGGCCTCCTGAACAGCAGCTTTGGTTTATCTGTATAGCAGGTACACAGTGAGGCCACTGAGAGATTCTCACCGACCATTTCAGACAACCCAGAGAAAATCCTGCATTTATGTGGCTGCCGAGTGTTAGTGAGAACTTGTTTTCGACCTGTTTTTCATTACACTCTTAACTAATAATTTCCAGGTGAAGTTTCCTAGATTCAATCTCAGCTAAAATTCTGAGAAAGTTTAAGTGAAAAATTCCTTTGGTGCATTTGTATTAAAGAAAAGAGGAAAGCCACACCTTCCTTTTTTCTTTTTACTTTTTGTTTAATAACACAAAGAAACACACTGAGTCTTTTATTTTCAGCAGCAATTCAGAATTGGCTGAGGAAGATGTTTCCATCCCATCTTTCAGTTGGGAATAGAATTTGATGCGCACAGAATTGATGGTAGAATTTTAGATTTGGAAGGTTCCTTAGATTTAATCTAGCTCACCTTATTAATTTTATAGTTGAGAAAATTGAAGACGGGGGATGTTAAACTACTTGGCTGAGGTCACCTGGCTAGTTAATAGAAGTAATGGAACAAAATCTAGGTATTCTGGTTTGCATATGAGGTGTCCCCCCAAAAGCTCCTGTGTTAATGCAGGAATCCTCAGAGGTGAAATGAGTGGGTTATGAGACCCATGACCTAATCAATGCACTCAAGTTTGAATGGCAGGTGGGGCATGGCTGGAGGAGGTGGGTCACTGGGGGGCGTGCCCTGGAAGGGGGCATCTTCCCTGTGGCCACTTCCCCTTTCTGTTTCTACTTCCTGGCTACCAGGAGAGGGGCAGAGTTCCTCTGCTACACCCTTCTGCAGTGATATTCTGCCTCAGCTTGGCCCCAGAGCAGAGGACTTGACAGACCGTGAGCCAAAATAAACCAATAAACCTTTCTTTTTCTAAGTTGTTCTTGTCCATTATTTTGGTCACTGTGACAAAAACTGACGAACACACCAAGGCTCCCGGGTTATAGTTCTGAGTTCTGTCCACCTCGTTGCACATTTTTCTTTAAGAGAGAGAGGGACAGTGAGAGAGAGGGAGAGAGAGGATGAATTTTATTGAGTTTTTCATGTGGCTTTCTTTGCTCTGACACCTTGTTGTGTATGTGGTGCTGGGGTTCGAACCCACGTCCTCCCACATGCCAGACAAGCGCCGTAACTGCCAAGCCACCACTCCAGCCCTCATTGCACATTTTTAACGCAGAGCAAAATCTGTCATTTGTATGAACTAACTCCTAAAATGCTGTTTACTCTGTATTTAGGAGGAAGCAGCACAAACATAATTGGTGTCCTTTTTAATGTCTCATTCATTCATTCCCCATGGCTGAATTTGTGGCATTCTGGTTTGGTTTGGTTTCTACAGGGCACTTAATGGGGAAAAAGAGCGCAGCAGAGTTCCCCTACGAGGCCAAGGGAGATGGCCTGGGGCAGCAACTGAGGGAATACATTCAGTGGGAAGAAGCTGCAAGAAATTTGCTGGGTCTCCTGCAAGCAAAGGCGGACAGAAGCCGCAGGCTACCTGGACTCAAGCTCCCAGGACATAACCAGCTGACTTGGGATGCAGAGGAGAGCAGCAACTTTAACAATGTAGGTGAGACAACCGCACTTGAGCCTTGGGGTGGGGGGGGCATTTGGGAAGAGTTGGAAGGAGGGGAAGCATAGAATAGCTTCTGAGGTAAGTGTCACAACCCTACACTAGGCCACGCCAATACACGCCGACCAAACTCGCAGACCGTTCCCACCTCGTCTTTCCTATTGCTTGCTTTCCTTTCTCTCTTTTTTTTTTTAAAGAGAGAGGGACAGTGAGAGAGAGAGAGAGAGAACGAGAGAATCAATTTATTTTAGTTTTTCTTGTGGCTTTCGTTGCCCCGACTCTTGGTTGTGTACGTGGTGCCGGGATTCAAACCCACGTCCTTGCACTTGCCAGGCAAATGCCGTAACCACTGAGCCACCGCTCCAGCCCCTCACTTTTTCTTTTTGACACAATGTTTTTCCCATTAGTCCATCAGAAGACTGTTGTTTGAAAACTCGACTTTCGGAGTTTATTACCATTTATGTTTACTTGAAGTTACTCGTTGATGACCCTACCAAAATATTTTGATAATGAGGCCAGAGACTCTATTTAAGTAAATCCCTGTGGGTCCAGAGATGTTTATTTTTATTTTTTTTATTAGCACCAGTAAAAGGAAGAGCCCATTTGTAGATGTTTTCCAGAAGGGAGTATTCTTGCTTGCATTCCTATTAATATGCGAAGTAGTATTTCTTCTGTTTGTTCCAAGATCACCTAGTTCAGGTTTCATCCTAATATTTCAAAATTTGGTGAATATGTCTGAGGTTAGCTGATATGACCTGCATATGATTTAGGGAAAAAGAAATGCCAAACTTACAATGTTTAGATCCAAAAACAGTAAATAAAATAGAGGAGAGAATAAAATTTATAGGAAGAAAGTCAGGCAACTGAAAATCAGGTGATTGTCTCTAGCTTTTATGTAGTTTCCATGAAATGTATGATAAAAGAACTATTTATAACAATGATCATGGCTAGTTTTGTTGAGTGTTTTACTGTAATCCAAGGCCCGGGATAAGCCTCCAGGTTTTCAGCTTAATGCTCTCAACAGTGTTAGGGGGAAGATTCTATTACTCTCTATTTTGGGGTGGGGATGTGGAGTGGAGATTGAACCCTCACACTGCTAAGCACGTGTTCTTCCTGATCTTAGAGATCAGGAAGCAGACTAACCACATAGCTTTTCACTGCTGAAACCAGGGCAAGGGCCCCAGACAGTCTGCGGCAGGCAGGACATTTCCCAGGCAATGGTCCTTATTGATCTTAAATACACAGGATACAGGATGCAGCAGCAGGACTTGCTACTCTCTGTTCTGTCAATAAATGATGTAGCTCTTCAGCCATGGATCCTGGAGACCTCCGTGCTTCTCTTGTTCACAGTGGTTAGCTCTTGATTGATGGTCCCTTTGCAGAGTCTCAGGCTGGCTTTGTCCAAACTCAGTCAGCCTCTCTGGAGGGAGATTTTCTGTTCCACGGCTCTTCCCTCTACTGGGGATTTTTCATGCAAAATGCAAACTAAAAACTCATTGTTGCACAAAGCACTTAGAGATAAGGTCTTTAGTAGCTTTTGTTCAGAAGGAAAACCTGAATAAATCAATCAGCACAGAGACAAGTAAAATTTTGTACAAAGCCCAGCCTGAATGTCTTGACACGTGTGTGATGGGTGTTAGATGATCAGCCCCACTCTTTGTTGAAGGATCACATGCTCTGCGGCCTCTGTGAACTGGAGATCCACTTCCCAGTCCTACCTGGTCGTGCCCTTGCTTGGTCAAGGGCTTTGCTGGAGAGCTTCCTAATAGGTGTCTCGGAACAGCACCTTTCCCACTTGTTTGAGGAATAACAAAAAATCACCACCACAAAACCCTCACAATTAATTTCTACAAACATTGAAATGGACTTTCTTTTGTAGCTCATTTGCAAACTACGACTACCCCTGCTCACACACTGTGTTATTAATCTCTAGTGCCTGGATTGTTGAACCAAATTGCAGTGTCTGGTTTGAGTTGCTTTATTTCCTGAACTTGGCTTTACATATCCTTGAAATCTTTTGAAAAATTCACATCCTTCAAGGATCAGAAATTTCCCATATTCAGAAGAATATTCACAGCTTCAAAGACAATTATGAAAGAAAAGCTCCAAAAAGATTTCCGTGTGGCTGTGTTGTGGGACGGATCCAGTGGGCAATGGTGGATAGTGACTGCTTCTCCCAGTGTGACCTGAAAGGTGTCCTTTTCTTTTTCTTTTTTTCTTTTCTAGTAAGGCCTTTATCTTTTTATGCATTGCTTTTTATTAGTTTTTTTTTCTTTTAAAGAGACAGGGACAGTGAAAGAGAAAGAATCAATTTTATTTATTTTTCCACTGGCCTTTGTTTCTCTGACTCTTAGTTGTGTATGTGGTGCTGGGGTTCAAACCCAGGTCCTCATGCATGCCAGGCAAGTGCTCCAACCACTTAGCCACCGCTCCAGCCCCTACTGCTTTTATTTTTGCAGGTATAGAAAAACCATCCATTTCATTCCACCTCAGGTTGAAAAAACTAGCGATTGCACACACAAGTACCAAGCTTTGGATGTATTTTCCAGAAATGTGAAAAATAAATTCAGCTATTCGTTTGCAGAGACCAACACAGCTTATCATTCCCCTTGCTTTGGAAATTCTGCCTCAATGAAAGTGTGTTGTTATGAAAATTGAAAACATCTTATAATTATCTTATTCAAAAAGAAGGGGTGCTGTGAGAATAGTTCTATTAGAAATCCATATATCTTGCAGTGCTGGAGAGACGCTTAATGACTTAGCTGAGCTTTGCCAGAATTAGCAGCAGGCACTTTGGAGGCTGAAGGACTTTGCTTAAAATTAAAAACTACCCACATATGCTGTCTTCTCCCACTATAGTAATAAAGCATCAAGTCTTGCTGCCAGCTCTCCCTGAGCTGTAGTTAGAAACTCAGAGCATTTCCTCTGTTGTGATGACAGAGATATTTACTTGATTCAGAAAGATGTGTGGGAATGTGCGCTGACTCCAGGCTACTGGACCACGGCCAGCAGGAGCCAGAACTTTATTAGCAGGAGTGGTCGGCAATCTACAAGTTTAACCTTGACCTTTCTTTTTCTTGTGCCCTTCTCACAAATCTTTTAGTTCTATCTTGAAACCAGTGGAATGTTGACCCCATGGTTTCTGTAACGTGAGACAGTCCCAGGGCCGAATCCCTAAGCCAGGACGCGGCTGTGGATTGGGCTGACTTCCGGTGAAGGTGTTCCGTTGGTTGGTCTGGGGTCTCTGTGATTTGGTCCCAGACCATTGTTTTCTGCATCCTTCGGTTTTGTTTTCATGTTAGTGGACATGAAGGAGTGGAGTGGTGAACTCCAGAGTGTTCTGGAAAGGAAATAGCTGTGCAAGTTTGTTCTCGCTTTGAAGGGACCCCTCTCTCTGCTTTGCAATGCTCCAAAGGAGTCTTCATATACAGAAAAGGCAGCTTACAATCGAGAATAACTTCAGCCCCCTGACTGCCTTGGCAGCCTCTATGAAGGGGGAAGGAAGCCAGCCCCCATCCCCAGTACAGCTCCTCCCACCAGCCACCTCTGCCTGGGGACCCTGAGCCCCCAACCCATGCCGCTCTTGTCCCTTTCTGCTTTGCTTTCCTCCCCTAAGCCAACCCTTGCAGTCCGATGTTTTGAGCCAGCGGGGGACATATGTGCATCTTCCCCACGTCCTCTGACTCCTTTTGTGGCTAGCAGCTCATGTGGCAAGATGGATGGCCTCATCTCCTTAGGCCCTTAGCCGCCTGGTCTATGTGGAATGGACCCCCAGAGCTGGGCTCATTCACACCTGCTCGAAACAGCAGAGCCACAGGGCAGGTAGCCCTTTGCCTAAGAACGGCAGTCCTTCCTTTATTAGAAAGGAAGCTGGGGAATCTGAATTGCCCCAGAGCCCAGGGAAAGTAATGAGCCCAGGTCTGGGTAAAGAGTAACAAGCTCTTGTTCTCACCTCCCTGGATAAAGCCTGCTCTATGGGACCAAAGTATTTCAAAACGGTAACCTCTCTTTGTTCCCGACTTAGTTAAAAGGAGCAGAAGCTGTGACGAGCAAACCACAGTAAATTTAGGATTCTGGCAGAGACCCCAATTCCTCTTCCCAAGTTGCCCACACTACTACCATTTACAATCTGGGTTTGTAAGCGTGTGATGGTGTAATTTGGAAAGTAGCTTTGATGGGTGTAGTGAGGCTGTGCCCAAGTCAGCCAAGAAAGAATGAAATTCCACGTCCCCACCCTCGCCCCTCACCCTGCTGCTCTAGAAGGCACGCTCTGGGGTCACACTTTTCACCTCCAACTCTGGCTGGAACATACCTGAGTAACCACAGCAGGGGACCAGGTAAGCAGATAAAAGAACGCAGCAGTTCAAAAGGGGGGTCAGTTCCTCTCCTGGGGGCGTCCATGGCTGTGGTTCTCAAACACTGCGTGGTCAGATCACCCCGAGGGCTGATGCAGGCGGGTCGCTGCCTCACCCCAGAGTGTCCAAGCCAGCAGGGCCGGGTGGACCCACGAATCTGTCTTTCTTCTACCAGCTCCTGGGTGATGCTGATGGTCTTTTTACCAGTGGGTTAGACTCCGGCATCGCTAACGTATTTGCTTGACTCTTTCCACTGTTTCTTAAGTTGGCAGACTCTCTGCTCTGGTTTCTCAAGGGGAAAGAAGGAACCCTCAGCTGAAAAGACAATGACAGTGGCCTCAGAAGAGCAAAGCAAAACCCTTAAGAGACTGCACTCTGCAAGCCTCCACTCCAACGGATCATTGGATCATCGAGATTCCTTTGTGCAAAACACTTAACTATTCTCGTTTCTGTCAACCTTGACTAAACGCAGGGTTTCCCAACAACACCTTCTGGTCTGAACTAGTTTGCCATGAACAGTTGTCCACAGGAGTCTTCCAAATCTTCCGAAAAGCTGTTTACATCGTGGCTGTTTGTTGATTAGATTCAGGGCCCTGATCTGTTCCCATTCACAATAAAAGCTTAAACATAGTGTCCTAAGGACGGGTCTCTCTCTTATTTCAAGTCACATGGGAGGGCAGGGTGACAAAGATGAACACACGGCTGGATTGTGTGATTGAGCAGACGCTGGCAAAGTCAGGCCCCCTGAAAGCGACTGGCTGAAACTACCGGCCTTCCCAGGGTCTCATCAGTCTTTTTATCATGTCCACCAGATGGTCATGGAGGCGGGGCTGGCTCTCATCACCTAGCCATCCCTTTGCCTGCAGCCTCAGGACCAGGTGAGTTGCCTTGGTCTAGTCTGCGAATGCTCCTCGAAGTTGAGAAGTATCATCCTCATTTAACCGATGAAGAGACCAAGGACTAGAGAGGGCAGGTGACTTTCCCAAGGCCACACAGTGGATGGAACAGGGATCCAAAGGTGTAGTCACCAGGTTTTCTGCATCACCCATTTTATTATTATTTATTTATCTTCTTTTTAAAAGACAGGATAGTGAGAGAGAGAGAGAGAGAGAGAGAGAATCAATTTTATTGAGTTTTTCGCATGGCTTTCGTTGCTCTGACACTCAGTTGTGTACGTGGGTGCTGGGGTTTGAACCCGTGTACTCACGCATGCCGGGCAGTGCTGTAACCTCCGAGTCACCGCTCCAGCCCTCATTGCCCATTTTAAACCTCCCTTTTCAGCATTTAGCAAGTAGCACTGCGTGTTGTTTGTTTTTGTTTTTGTTTTCTCTCAAAACTTTCTTTGCAGTCTGGGACAAGTGCTCCTCCGTGCCAGAGTTAGTCAGCTCCATGGCACAGGGATAAGACAAATTCAAGAGTTTCCTTCCCTGTTCAAAGACTGTGGCCTGGCAGTTTGCTAACTCACCGGCTCCATTTTTATCACGACATTTGCACATTCACAGATTTCAAAGCTTCTTGCCATATGTTTACTTTCTTCCTTTAGGAGAACCACATTTGAAGCCTTAGGGAGGTTTATCTTGTTCTTGTTTGGATTGTCAGAGAACCACAAGGAGGTGACGAGTTCTTTCTAATTTCTTCCAAAGCTACGCTGACTCTTACTCAAAGTGGGACTGGGGAATCTGCAAAATGTGTTTTCAGTGTCTCTCCAGCCTCCTCTTCCAGGCCCCTGTTCTCTATCTTGGGGCCCTCCTGGGCCTCTTTCCCAAGAACTTGATGGTGAGTTTTGTCAACTGGAGCTGCCCACAGCCACTGGTGGAGGCCAAGCCCTCCCGGAAGGGTTCACCCTCATCAGAGATGAGCCAGGCTAAACTCTATGATGGTGCATCACAGGCGGGGAGGACAAGGTTCCTGGACAGGTGCTGCCTTCTAGACTCCGCCTTCTGTTCCTGGAGAGCAGACGCACAGGCTCCATGTCCTCCTTGGCAGCTGGCTGAGAGCTCAGCACCACTCACTCAGTAACCTGACCCTTGCCAGGCCCTACCTGTGCCAAGCCCAGGTCAGCATTAGGGACAGTTGCTGTTCCCCACAAGCAGAGCTTTCTAGCACTCATCTGTGAGTAGAGTTACATCACACATTGCACACCTGTGCGAGGCCACTGGGACAGGTAATTCCTAGCCCCCTTCTTAGGTAGTTAAAAAAGCAGGAACTTATGAATGGATATTAGAGGGGGAAGACCAGAAATATGGGCTCAAAGCATGAGCCTAAGCTGGTCGGTTGATGGGGAGGCTATTCTAGAAGCACTCTGCAGTACTGCCTAGGTCCCCAAGTCCTCCTGCTGCTGCCCCTGCGGCCTTCCCCTGGGGCTCACTCCCAGTCTTGAACAAGTGGTGTCTGATTGGTGGGATCTAGATCACATGCCTGTGGCTAGTTGCAAGGGCAGCTGGGAAATGTAGTTTTTAGGATTCTATCTTAGGAATGTGGGACTAAAATTATGGAACCCTACAAAAATGAGAGGGAATGACAAAAGATATGAAAAGATATGGTGACCCACAAATAACAGACACCGCTTCCTCCACTTGTACAAAAAGAATCTCCCCTTTCTTTCTGACCGTTCCTTAGAGAACAGTTGGCACCCAGCCTGGGATCCTGGGAAAAGCAGGAGCCTGGCGACTGTTCTCCACCACAGGATGACCAGGTGTGTTCACAGCAAGAAGAGGAGAGGTGACAATCAATGTCTAGAAATCCTGCAGCAAAGCAGGATAAGCAAGAGGAAGAATCCAACAGGGAAGAAAGCAATAACAGCCTTCAAATTGGGACTTTTAGAAAGTCTTTTTCTTTTCTTTTTTTTTTTTTTTAAGTACTGCCGGGTGGATTGCTCTGGGTAATTTAGCAATCTTTCTTTATGATCAGAGGTTCACCAACACACTAAATGGGCATTTCAAGTTGCACAGTACAATTTCTAGCCTCAAAATGCCCACCTTTCTGTTCCTTCTGGGGGTATTTGATCTTCACAGAGCATTTTAACCCAGCTCAGATGTATGGGGAGTCATCTAAGCAGAATTTGAGAGCTGCATTATTCACCACCTCAGCCTTGGGCTGCTTTAATCAGACACCATGAAAGGTCCACAATAATGAACTCTTGCCATTCCCTAAGCAAAAGAGAGCTGTTCACATGGGCACCAAAAAGTCTCCTAGCTCCTCCTCTTGGGTTTTGTGTCTTCCAATTAACCACCTTAAATGAGAACAGATAAAAACCAGAAACCTCTCTCCATTTCCCCTGCTTTCCTCCCCTACTCTATGTGGCCCACATAAATTGTACAACATGGCCTGGTGGACAGAAGAGCAGATCATTATCAAATGATAAGAAGGCTGGCGAGACAGGCAAGAGAGCAATCCAAATATTCAGAACCAAGACCTCTGTGATTTTCTGATTTTCTTAAGTTTTCCTTCACCAAATGGCTGCTGGAGCTCCAACCAACACACCCTGGCTTCATTCAGGAAAAAGAAATGAAAAGAGAAAAAGAGTGGGAGCCATGTCACGAAAACTAAATCTTCAGCCTTTTAATTTGTTCAGAACTGTGTGACATGGCCAATTCTGGCAATAAAGGAAGTTGAGAAATGTTGTATTTCAGCTGGGGACACTGCCACCCTATCACTTTATACCCCCCACAGAATCCTCAAACATCAAAATCTGCTTTTCTTAATAAGCAAAGGAAGAGGAAGGATATCCAGTCAGGAACTAGCAGTGTTTGCCGTGTCAGTTATTATGAGGTTGAATCCTGCTGAAGAACCAAGCTGGACCCAGTGGGTCTTAAGCCAGAGGTGACCAGAAGACTCCTAGACAACAGGTCTCCAGGTTTACTCAGAAGCTGCCCCATCCCATGACTCCTCCTGAATCCTGAGCACCAGAAGCTCACAGTTTACAGATGCTGTGCGTCCTCCACAGCCTGGCTTTTCCTTTCTCTCTGCAAACAAGAGAGAGCGATAGCAACCATGTCTCTTCTTAATTTCTAAAATTAAATCCAAGACATGGTCCTTTCCAAGTACCCATTTACACGGGGAACACACTCCTCAGCTGTCACACCTGTCCATGGGTAGGGACGCATGTGGGAGGCAGACGTGTCTGGGAGCCAGGTTTGTGCTCCTCATCCGCAGCCCGCCAGGAGCAGGGCTTGTGGAGAACAGCACCCAGGTGAGCCATCCCCTGTGATCAGACTCTAGACTAATTGATAGATGATGAGTGAGTGATTCCACATGACTCTAGGTGGAAAAAAGGACTATTTTTGTAGACCTTCCGGGATGAACATGGTACCAGTTAGGATTCCTGTGGTTGTTAGTAACAGCAAACTCTCAATTCAAATTAGAATACAAAATAGATTTAGTATCTCATATGAAAGAACTCCAGAGGGAGATGGTGGTGGTCAGGGTTGTTTAGGTCCATTCAGTTCTGTGGGGGATGTGGGTCTTTCCATTTTCCCACTACGCCAGCAGCATTTCAGACTTGTTTTTAAGCGGACTTTCCTCATGGTCACAAGATGGCTGCTGGAGTTCCAGATGTCACATCCAGACATGACAACATTCAGAAGAAGAGGAGGGATTTTAGGCTGCACACCTCAGTGACCAGCAGTTATAAGTTTGCCCTAAACCTATTGCTAAAAATGGGACTAGGCCACTATGATTAGAGCCTTACCCAATTAGGATTTACTGAGCAGTCCTATGGGAGGAGGGCAAGTATCTACAAAATCAAGACTCTCAGTGAGGAAGAAGGGTGGCACTGATCTGGGACGGACACCTAGCAGCACCTGCCACTAGCACGAACTTCACTTCTTGTGACCTCATGCAACCCTGTTTCTATCCAAACAGCAATTTTAAAAATCAGTTGCTGATATTTAGTGCAAATATTCTAGGTTTTATTTCACTCTCGGATACTCCTGTGAAGCCCTTTTGGATCGTTTTTTAAGACGCCTGAGACTTTCTGAGTAAGAAGCAGCTGCAGGCACAGACAGTGCAACTGGAGTTGACAGGCATCGTCCTCCTTTGTTTGGACATCTCTCTTCCCCGCTCCCCTTGCCTCCAAGACAAGTGGCTGTTACTGTAACAACGTAATTGCCGCTCTGACCAGGACATGACAGCTTCAAACTGGGCTCCCCTCCACCTGGCCGGTTCCCAAGAAGCTCCGCTACAGACAGCCTGAGGACAGGCTGGGGTTGAGCTTGGATTTAAAAAGCCAAAAAGAAAAAAAAAAACAAAAAACCAAACAGGCCAGATTGTGGAAGGGGTGCCTTTCTTCTCACTTAACTCCTGCGGGTGGAGAGCGAGGGGGAATATGAATAGCATGAGAAACTGCTTCCCTCCGTGCTTGGGAACGGGCAGCCTGCTGCTCAGAGCTGAGTGTCTTGAACATTAGAATGAGCCACAGGCATCTTGAAATCAAGGGAGTTCATATAAAAATTCGCCTTTTGCATAAGTGGATGACCCACCATTGGGTCTGCTTTCCCAGGAGACTCCGTGACTGAAATGCAGCCTCCTCATCACATCTGCCACTTTGCCACAGACCCCACCCTGCCCTAGTATTGCCCCTGACCTTGCTTGCAACTCCTGCGTGCCCATTCTAGGTACCCGAATCTAAGATCGCAGTTGAGCATCATCATGTCAGAGGCAATGGGACTGCCTGGTAGTTTGTTCAACAGCCTTGCTGGCATTGCTGTTCCTGCCCCAACCCTCCCATGGCACGCTCAGTGTTTCGGGAGGCAGGTTGTAATATTTGCTCCTCTGGCTGAAGTTGAAGATGCACTGCTTCCTAGGCAGGTCGCTGGCTAAGGAAGAGAGCCTTGTGAAAAGGAGTACAGACTGCAGGACTGCAGTCCACCCCTGAAGGGCTGGTGAGCGGCTCCCAGGAAGCGGACAGAACCTACCCCTCCCACCCCCAGCCCCGCAACAGCCCAGTGCAGTGTTGGGGTGGGGCCATCCGTTTCTGGAGGTTTCTTTACCGAGATCACTCACTGGACCTCAAAAGAAACCAAAAAGCAAGCCTTAGGCAGAACCCCCCGGAGCTCCTACGGTCTGCATGTCCCAAGCCCCTCTTGCCCTCTCCGCTCTGCTGCACCTAAGTTGGGGGCACTGTATGTACCCATGAGGTGAATGGAGGCACGTTTCTCACAGACTGAACCATCAGGGATCTTTATCTTCCCAAATAGAAAATGTCACTGGGCTCTGGATAACATGATGGGGAGAGAGATTGCATTTGATTTGGATTTGACTTCAAGAGATTCCATATGATTTTTTTTTTATAACAGGGATTGAATCCAGGGGCGTTTAACCACTGAGCCATACCCCCAGCCCTTTTTATTTTTCAGTTTTAGGGTCTCATGAGGTAGCTGAGGCTGGCTTTGAACTTGCGATCCTCCTGCCTCAGCCTCCCAAGCTTCTCGAATTACAGATGTGTGCAGCTACGCCTGGCTTCTCCATGTACTTTTAATAAATGCCATATTGTAAGAAAAAAAATGGGGGTGTGTAAAGTGAGAAGCTCTCTGTCAAGTTTTGAGATGTCGATGTCTCTCTGTGCACTTCTGGTCCCCACAGGGTGCCTGAGGCTGGGGCCTTTCCTCTGTGTCTCCAACTCCTGTCTCCTTGAGGCGGTGGGCTGGCTCCTGCTTCCTGTGCTGCTTCATCTGAGGTTGGTCAAAAGCTAAAGGGGCGACCCCGGCCAGCGGCCACTGAACGAGCAACCACGGAGGGCTTTCGTCAGGAATGACGATGTTCCAGGGTCAGCAAGCATTGTGGCACTGAGACTCGCACTGTGCCCTGGTGGCTTGTTAAGGTAGCACCCACCCCGCTGGATGAGCGGGTGGCTTCCAGGGGACGCCAGGGAAGGAAATCAAAGGCGGCTGCCTGGTTGGAGAGGTGACTGGGTTTAGTTTCCTGTAGACCTCAGCCAGGACTTTCCAGCTGGCTTTCTGGTTGCTGCTGAACCAGAACGTGACGTTCATCATGAGCCCTTCACGGGTAAGGCCAAGACTAAAATATAACATTCCTTGCCTGCCCACCCTTCCTTTCTTCTGTTTGTCTGGGTTAGAATTATTCACTCCTCTTTTATTTTTCTGGTTAAAAAAACTATGTAAAAATAGTGTATATTCTTTAAATGTTGGACAGAATTCTCCTGGGAAACCTGGGATGGGGATTTTGTGGGGGAAGGGTGTTAAACTTTGAAGTCAGTTACATTAATGGTTTCTAATTTGATTGAGTTTTGGTAGCTTGTGGATGTCAAGGAATTAGTCCATTTCTTATAAGTTATCAAATTTATGGCATAAAGTTGTTTGTGATATTCTCTTATTACTCTGATATCTGCAGAGTTGACAGTTTTATCTATTTCATTCCTGACATGGGTGACTAGTGTCTTTTCATTGATTTTACTAGAGGTTTGATTTTTTTTTTTTAGGTCATTGTTATTTTTAGAGAACCAGCGTCTCAGTCAGCTTGGGCTGCTATAACAAAATACCTTAGGTTGGGGAATTATAAACAATAGAAAGTTCCTGCTCACGGTTCTAGAGGCTGGAAAGTTCAGGATCAAGGTGCTGGTAAGGTGAGGGTCTGCTTCCCATAGAAGGCTCCTCCTTGTCGCACCCTCTCATGGCGGAAGGAACAGATGTGCTCCTGTCAACCTGGTTTACTTGGTCACTTGTTCCCCGGTGACAGTGGAGCCTTTTCTCCAAAGGATCAAGATGTAACATGACTTTTAGGAGGACGCAACCAGCCTCTGGTTTCACTGATTATCATTTTTGTTTTCAATGCCATTGATTTGTGCTGTTTCTTAGCCTCTTCCTTCTGCATTTTGCATTTTTATGGAAGCCCCTCCCCTTCAGAGGTGTCTTCTGAGAGCTGCTGCTGTCTGCCATCACCTTCTTTCTTGGGGATCTTTCTTCCAGTGCAGCCCCTGAGTGATGATCCCTGCCCCACCCTCCCTACAGCTCACAGATGTGACCCTCTCCCTTGTTCCGAGGTGCATCTTCAGGGCTGTGTATGAGAAGGACTTCACTGGACACCTCTCTAGCTTCTTTCTCCCATGAAGCTTCCGTGACAACCCTTTTTATTACTGGCAGCAA
Organism: Aplodontia rufa; assembly: GCA_004027875.1. Lineage (NCBI taxonomy): Eukaryota > Metazoa > Chordata > Mammalia > Rodentia > Aplodontiidae > Aplodontia > Aplodontia rufa. The sequence goes on along the minus strand of PVKS010003443.1, from coordinate 1,057 downwards.
TGACATATTTCCCTTTAATGTTCAAGCACAGCTGTCTGCTATTTGCACTGACACTGATGTTTGAAGGATTTGCTTGTTTTGTATAGGAAAAGTAAAGAGAAAGGAGGACGCTTGAACTTTGTTCTTAGAGAAGTCCACCCTCTGTGGCTCTTTAAGAAAGAGGGTATGTGGGGCTGGAGCGGTGGCTTGGTGGTTACGGTGCTTGCCCAGAAAGCACAAGTACGTGGGTTCAAACCCCAGCACCCACGTACACAACTAAGTGTCAGAGCAACAAAAGCCATGTGAAAAACCCAATAAAAATTGATTCTCTCTGACTCTGTCTCTCTCTCACTGTCCTTCTCTCTTTAAAAAATAAAAATAAAAATAAGAGGATGTGGAAAGCAGTATGGAGAATCCTTGAAAAGCTAGGGATGAAACTACTATTGGACCCTGCTGTCCCCCTCCTGCCTATTTTCCCAAAGGATCTAAAATCACCATTCTACAGCATCACAGCCACAATGATGCGCGTAGCAGCACAATTCACGATAGCTAAATTGTGGATTCAACCCCGTTGCCTGTCACTAGATCATTAGATGAATGGATTAAGAAATGCACACAAACATGAGAAGGGTAGACAGAGAGAAAGAGAGAGAGAGGAGCGAGAGCGAGCAGGGCGCGGGGAGAAAGGGAAGGTGAAGCTAAGTGAAATTAGCCAAATTCAGAAACTCAAAGGTTGAATGTTTTCTTTCGTATGTGGAAGCTAGAGTAAAATAAAGAAAAAGGGGGGCAAAGATAAGATCACGTAAAGAACCAATCAAATACAAATTAAAAGCCACGAGAAAGGAACGCTAGTAGAGGAGTAGAGGAAGGAGAGAGGGAGAGGGCCAGAAGGATTGGAGGAGGGAAAGGGCATCATGCACTGAAATTCCTTTCCATGCTTGTAGCAGTTCATTGATTTGAACCCAACCACTACTATGTATAATCCTAAATCTCGAAGAAGAAGAAGAAGAAGAAGAAGAAGAAGAAGAAGAAGAAGAGGAGGAGGAGGAGGAGGAGGAGGAGGAGGAGGAGGAGGAAG
>PVKS010003442.1:83842-103753 GCA_004027875.1 Aplodontia rufa | reverse complement strand
TAGATTCTGGATATGAGACCCTTGTCTGAGGAATCATAGTCCATGATACTCTCCATTTCTGTAGGAAACCTCTTGACTCTTTTGATTGTTTCCTTGGCAGTACAAAAGCTTTTTAGCTTTATGGCATCCCATTCACTGATTTTTGACTTTACTTCCTTCGCTTTCGGAGACCTGTTGAGAAAGTCTTTGCCTACTCCCATATGTTGAAGTGTTGGACCAATTTTGACTTCTATCAGTTGCAACGTAGCTGGTTTAATACCAAGCTCTTTGATCCATTTTGATTTGATTCTTGTGCAAGGAGAAAGATATGGGTCTAATTTCAACTTTCTGCAGGTGGATGACCAGTTTGTCCAGCACCATTTGTTGAAAAGGCTGTCATTCCTCCATGTAATGTTTTGTCCCCCTTTGTCAAAAATTAGATGTTTAAAGATTTGAGGATTTGTTTATTTTACAGAAAGCAAAGCGTAGGGAAAAGAGCAGACTTCCCCCAGAGAGGGGAAAGGGACAGAGCCAATGAGGCAGTGAGGTTTGCCCTTTTTATATGATGTCCTCTCCTCCATTGGTCACTGCTTCCCTGCCCCTGTACCTAGGACACACGCTCGGGGAATTCTGGTCCAGTCTTTGGTCCATGCCTTAAGTGCCAATAGAAAGAATGTGGTTCCTTCCTTAGCAGAGGGGAGTGTCTGCATCTGGGCCTATCTTGTCAGACCCTTGTTAGCTTTGGGGAACATTTTTGCCCTCTACGGAAAGATGACCATCAGTTAATTTTCTCCTTATCAACCACGTTGTTGTGCCTATACTGACTGCCTAACTTTTTCTGCCTCAGAGGCATATGGGATGGCACCAGGTCCCAACCAACAGGAGCTAGTTCATTCTGGCTTCCAGAGTCATGCTAGCTCAAGGCTCTTATCAGAAAGCTAGGCTGCACCATCTTCTATCAGCTTAACAGTGCTGCCCACATAAGACCCATCTTCTTTTCTGGGGGAGTTTCATGTCCTCCACATACCCAACACCTGTCATATCATTGTACCTGTTCAAGGTTAACTTAGTAGTCATTAAGAAAATCCATAGTGTAAAAATTAAAAATCAGAGAAATGGGTATAAATTCAGGCGTGGGTGTTTTTTATTGGGATTTGTGACTCTCAGGCCAGACCACCTATGTGAGGGCAGGCAGGTGGGTTGGGAACAGGCATGCAGCTCCAGCTGGTCAGTGATTTGATAGTCTGAGGTGGAGAAAGGAAGTTGATGGGCATGGCCTTTCAGAGATTGGCTGGTGGATCCATCAATCACCAGGTGTTTGCAAGCCACCATTAGAGTCTGTATGCTAGTATCCCATTGGTTGTTCCTTTTGCAATCAGGCTGCCTCATGCCCTTCCCCTAGCCACCTGGAATTGACCTAACATAGGGCTGGAGCAGTGACTCAGCGGTTACAGTGTTTGCCTGGCATGTGTGCAAGGATGTGGGTTCAAACCCCAGCACCATGTACACAGCAAAATGTCAGAGCAACGAAAACCACATGAAAAACTAAATAAAATTGATTTTCTCTCTCTCTCTCTCTCTCTCTGTCCCTCTCTCTTAAAAAACAAAAAACAAACAAACAAAAATATCCCATAGTGTCTGGGGAGGACTTTCATAGAGTACTGCTACTTTTGGGGGACACATTCAAACTTCTTGTGGTTTCTCTTCAATTTGGAGGACCATTTGAAGATTAGTGATGTTCCAGCCTCTTCTAGCATCAGTTAAGGAATAGGAATCATAAGACCAACATCTGATTAGCTTCCGTTCCTTTGCCTGAGCAGTAGATGTATCTTTTTCGTAATCATCACTATCAATTCAGTCCTCATGATGATAGCTGACATTTGCAAGGTACACACTTAGTAAATGCCGCCTGTTAGTACACCCAACACACATGCACTTCATGAATGTCAGCTTCTTGCCAGAAACCACTGGGCTTAGCACTTTGCATGCATGAGCTCATTCCAGGTACCTTCCTGGAGATAAGTACTGTTGTCCTTATTTTGCAGATGAAGAGATTAAGGCTTGGGGAGGTTGTATAGTTTGATCCAGGGACACATGAAGAGTCCGGGATTTGAACCCAGAGCGTGAATGTATTTAGATTCTTCCCTACCCTGCTACTATACTCAGTGAGTACTCAGGATGGTGATCCCCCCACCACAGAAAAGAAGCTGCTGAGCCCAGCTAAATACCCAGCAATTTATAGGCTGCCCACTTCCAATCTCTGAACCAAATATCTTTTTGATGAGGCCTAAAATCCACTCTACAAAGCCGCAGAGGGGAATTTCTGAAGCCATCTCTAACTTCCTGTGAAAATATTCTCTAACTGGCAAGAGATTGTCCAGATAACAATGAATACACAATAAACTGCTTGCCTCTGCCTTTGATACCTGGCTCACAAATAACCCATTTGGCTTCCCAATCACCCAGATACCTAAAACTAGCAGAATTTATGCTTGAGGCTGGAATGGCTCTGTTCAGCCAGAAAGCAAAAGTTTATGACCAAACCCTTTGCTCCGAAATGAAATCTAGTCTCTTTGGCTCGACTTTATTAGGCCATATTGTACAGCGATAGGAGACATAAGTATCCAGAATCTGCTGTCACTAAAATGGGACTGTGTTGGCGAGTGTTTTCATCCTCACATGCAATACTGTGTCCTAAAATGGGAAAGTTGAATAGAAATTAGGGATGCAAATAAGGGCCATTTCCTGAAACTTTATTTTTAATTGAATTAAATACAGGCATGCTATATTGCTACCATATCTACATAGCACACATTTGAATGGTGATGAAGCTATTATTGGGGTCATTGGATCAATGGAGGGAAACTAAGTAGATAAATCTGTACCCCTGAAATATGGTTTAGACTAATTACCACAACAACCCAAACACTTGGATACCCATCTTGTGCCTAATTATCGACAAGCCTTCTCTGTAACTGGCTCCAATATTTAGCAATACTTCATGGGAAACATTTCTTTTTCATCTCTAACTCAGATCATTTAGGCTGCGATGGTTTTCCCTCATTCACAGGTCCTCAGAGGCATGCTGGACACCCCTTATTCCCTGTTCTTCACTGTCCATGGGAAGAGATCCTTGCTACTCAAAGTGTGGTCCATATATGGGTGGCATAGGCATCCTCTGGGAACTGATCAGCAGCATCTCAGACCCGTCTCTGTATTGTGGCACCAGAAACTGCTTTTCCCCGAGTCCCTTGGATGACATACATGTCCATCAAAGTTTAGGAAGCACAGGAATCAGGGTTTCAGAAGACTTAGGCAAAAACCTCAGATGCATCCACTGGGGAGAAATTGGATGGGATTCTTACCAAACCATCTAAAATGCTAAAGATTCCTCAAAGGCATAGTTAGCTCCTAAATTGTTTGTGTCATCAAAAGCAAACTTATAACTCCTGCACTAGTTCAAACATTCTTCTCTTTCTAACTCCTTTCCTCGTCTCCCAGTTCATAAAAATAAAAAAAGAATAGCAGTTTGTTTTAGCCCAAAGTTTTGGATTTTAGATAATGAAATGGCCAAATATTGCCTTTGGTGGGCTCAGTATATTTGCTACTGAATAGTTGTTGATTTGATGTTGGAATCCAAAAAGTGAAGGCAAAGAGAAGACAAGGAGGAACTTAGCCACAGGGGGAAAATGGCACAGGCCGCCACAGGGGGAAAATGGCACAGGCTGAGATAGGAGAAGGGGCTCCTTCCAAAGGGATGGAAGACTCCAGCAGAATGAAGACTCCAAGTAGACTGGAGGTAAAACTCCTTTTCCTTAAAGTTACTGTTTTTAAGCTCAGGTCTTCAAGTTATTGCTTTGAGATTTTAGAAAACTATAGATCACCAAGATGTTCTGTGATGACAAAAATTTCCCTGAAAATTCTACTCACAGTAAGAAGTTTTCTTGGAAGTTTAAAAATGAATGAATTATTCATACTTCCAGTTAGATCCTCAGAGTGCAGAATTTTGCAGCCTTTAGAGGCAAAAATTGGTTCATTTCATGCTCTAAAACTAAATGCTACGAAGTTATTCATGCGTACTTATGATTAGAAGCCTGGAAAAATAGTGTTTGTTTGCATCTCTAGCTTAGTTCAACTCAACAAGTATTGATTGCAAGGTACTGTGCTGCTTGTTCTAGAAGATGGAGTTGAACAAGACAGCCTTTTCCCTTAAGGAGCTTGAAGTCTAACAAAAGAGTACCTTTTGTTCCAGGCTCTGCTTTATGGCTGTTTTCAAGTGTGAAAAATCAGATCCTCTGATGGTGGCTGATGTTCACCACCATGCCCTGAGCACTTGTTAGGTTCCAGGTGCCCTAAGCATTCTATACCGATCATCTCATTCAGCCCTCGTGGCTTCCCTGAGTCGAGTGCAAGTCATATACCCGTTAAAGTAGGATAGAACACACCCAATTGGGGAAATGAGGTAGCATATGATTTGAACTTCACATGAAAGGTTGGATTTTGACAACTAAAAATGGCCATAGAGACACGTATGTCTAACCGAAGGTGGAGGGAAACAAAAATAACCAAGGTGGGAGACCAGGGGTAAGAAACTTTACATATGCCTTTCCCATGTCCATGAGCTGCTCCTTGAAAGAAAAGATTCTGTGGCCAAATACTGTGTTCTTCTTGGAGACTTACATTACCATGTTAAATATTCTGAGGAACATTGCACTAAAAACTGAAATTAATTTGAAAATGCAGTTTGCTTTGTTAAATCCAGTGCTCTTTAAATTTAGTTAAATTTATTGCATCCATTCAAAATTATTATTGAAATATTACTCTACCATACTCTGTTCAAGGCAGTATAGATTCAGATAAACGTTTGTGCTTTCAAAATAATCTAATCCTGGGCTGGAGTGGTGGCTCAGTGGTTATGTTGCTTGCCTGGCATGCATGAGGGCACAGGTTCGAACCCCAGCAACAAGTACACAACAAAGTGTTGGAGCAACAAAAAGCCACATGAAAAACTAAATAAAGTTGGTTCTCTTTTTCTCTCACTATCCCTCTCTCTTAAAAAACACAATAATAATCTAATCCTAATGGGAAACAAAACAGAACCCCTTCTCCATTGCCTTTTGTTCCAGGTAATACCTGTTGGTAAGCTTTGTTGAGCTTACCCTGTGAAATCTTAGTTCCAAAACATATGTTCTAAAACATAAGGGAAATTGTGGGAAGTAAGGTTTATGAGATAGAGTGGTACCATGTTATCGGCCAGCACAACTCCAAGTGTGGCCCATGGTCCACGGACAAATGCTGTGTGCTGTTTCTTACTCACCAGAGAGGAGATAAGTACAGGAAATAGGAGCGAATGCTTAAAAACTTTTAAAACAATTTGATAGATGAATTTTATGTTGGTTGGATCTGATAATAAAAGTGTTGGACTTGTCCTTTGTATGTCTTATCTTTTCATTGCTTTTTTATTAATTCATTTTGCAAAAGCTTGGTTCTTCAAAATGGCAGATATTAGAAATACAATCAAAACCCTGGTCCTCACCTCAGATGGATTGAGAAAGGCTGCCCTGGAAAGTCCTCGATGCCAGGCTGAACTGTCCTATGGATGGATGGCTGGGGCAGGCAGGCATCTGCATTGAACATTCCCTTCTGTCTCACTCCACCCAGATTAAAATTATTTTGAGTGATATTTCATGAATCTTATTATTTGAGGCACAAGTGAAGATGTTCATAGCTATCAGCAATATTGCAAAACCAGATTCCTATTTGGTTAGAAAATAAGTAGACCAGTTTTTAAAAAGGTTTGATATCTCTTAAGCAAAAATAGCTTTTCTACTTTGGAGAGGAAAAAAAACAGAGGATGGAAAAGTCTTCTATATATTGAAAAAAGTACCAGTTTCCTGTCACAAAGGTAACACTATCTTAAATAATTTCTAAGTAATTACTCTTTTTGAAAGTTCACGTGTCTCTTTCTGCTAACCTTTCCATTATCTTTAGTCCCCCTAACATTCCTTGTCTCTCCAGAAATAATCTGGGTTGGGGTAACATAGTAGAAAAAATACTGTACATTTTAATTCTTTTTCATGTGGTGTGTTAATTTCTCTCCAAACACCTCATGTGGGCTGATTTCTTTTTCTTAATGTGTAGTGGAAGAAATCTCGTTTGATATCTGCAGCTCACTTGTCTGAGGGTAAGAGATTTGGCTCAAGTTCATCCCAAAATTAGTCTTTGGAGTTGTTTATTTATTCATTCAGTGCTGAAGCAATGCACTATCTGGCATTCCATCAAATCTCAAATAATTTGTTTTAATTGACATTGTTCTGCAGCCTTCGGAAAAAATCTGAGATCCTTTCATCCTGTTCACATATTCAGGAAAATGCAATCTGAAATTGGCCATAATTATGGAATGCCAAATTGTTATGGTGCCCCTGAAATCCAAAGCTACTCTCAGAAAGGCTGCTGACCAAAGTCCACATCCAGGAAGTGCACCATTGATATGCCATTTGGCATGGAGAAGAAGCACACTCTGGAAAGGTGCAAAACACCACTTTCCTCTGCTTTCTTCCTCTGGTTTGCACTTTATTACCAATACCCTCCACTCCAGAAAGTTGTTCAAGGAGGCATTCTGTGTGCCAGGACTTGCTTGGACCTCAGCGGGCACAATTCACATGTTTTAATTTTTAATTCTTGAGTTGCTTTTAGGATTTGCAGTTATACTGAAGACATGGAGGCTGAGAAGGGATGGAGAAAGAGATAACCACATGCCTTTTGATTAGAACCGTCCCACATTCATTGACACTGGAGTGTAAAGGGAATAGAGGAGAGAATTCAAAAAACTCAGAGATGAAGTCCGCTTGACATCTTGTCATCCTTAATATTGTTCTCCCCAGCAAGAGATGAGAAGTGCAGCGTTAGTCACCCTGTCCCCATGCAATGCAGGCTGTGGAGAAATGGGTATAAACAACCCCGCTCATTTTAGTAACAAGCCCACATGCTTGTCAGCGGAGAGCCCATAAATTCTGATTTTCTTTTTATTGTTGTAGTCAGGAACTTGACGTGTTCTGTGGTGCTGACTCCTTTTTGGCAGAATAAATATATTTTTATGGGACTCAAGATAATGTTGGCCAGTTCATGTCACTGCGCTGTTTTAGACTGTCACATTATAAAGGACAGTAACAGTGTTTTATTATAGCTCATAGGTACAAATAGTCATTCATATGTGGCTAATTAATTCTGATTAAGCACTCTTATGATTTCATTCCTCATCCTTTAGAGGAACACTGTTCACTGAGAATTCAGATAAAAATTTTTTTTAGATGGTAAAAAAAATAAATACTTGCTGATACTACTACAGTTTGGGGCAGTGTTAGTGTTTAGTGTTATGACTCTTCTTAACATGATAATACTTGTTTTTAAAATAATTTTCTTTTATTGCTTTATTTTTGATGTGTATAATATAGTGTATATTTGGATTAAAACAGTATATTGTTCTCTATAAAATAAGGTTTGGTGTATGATAATCTTTGGATTATTTGTATGACTCTAGAGGTAGGGATGGACTTTCACAGAATTATTTGGCTGTAACCAATACAGTTATTCAGAGTCTTTACTGGGAACAGACATCACAGTGGCTATAACAGATCCCAGCCAGGAGGGTTGAATTTTTCACATTCACCAGGCTGTTAGCATTAGAGAAACACAGTTTCAGTCTAATCACAGGAAACATAAAAAATAAAAGGCATCATTACTGTCCCACCATTAGAGGCACATGCAGAACCTGAGATCAGAAAGGCGTGACTTTCCAGGGAGCCAGGGCTGATGTTTCCAGTTGGAAGGTGCATTTGTTGGTAGAGCTGTCTTGCCCATGGATTGGTGTAAAACCATTTGCTTGGGAGGTTAAACTAGGCTGGTTGAAAAATTACATAATGAAGGGTAGATAAATAAAACCAAGAGAGGTGTAGACAAGCTAACCCAACGGCTCAATTCCCTTTGCTCGCTGGCAATTCTGCGTGTGTGTGATGAATAAGGACCCGCAGCACATCACCTGCTCATCCTTGCTAGGCGCGCTTCTAAAACAGCTGGGGTTTGATGTGACAGCCAGAGGATAAATTGCTGCCTCAGGAAATGCTTTGCCTTTGACTGATTGCTGAATGCCTGGCAAATTAATTTTGGCACCTCTCCCTAAGTCATTTTGGTCCCATTCCTTCATTTTTCTGCTGGGAAGTGTCTTCACATTACAGTTAAAAATACATCAACAACACAAATGTGGGGAACAGCGTGTACTATTTTCAGAAACAAGTTAGAGGCTGGGATGGTTCCATTTTATATAATAGAAATGATTCTTTTATTCCTTGAGAGGAGGCCTGAAGGACCCTCTAGGCTGAGTTCAAAATCAATAATAGTCCTTGCCCACCACTCCCAGGCATGGGCAGGGTTTGAGCTTTTGAGTCCTTGATGAACTTCTGGTCTGGAATATGCCCCTTGGGCACTTGTACACAGCAAATCCTCTCTGACACCCTCCGCTTCCCTGGACATGAACTCTAATTCCTGTTTGTATCACTGATTAGCTTTGGTCCTTCAGTAGCAGTGAAAGGGGAATCCTAATGATAATAACTCCCTCCACCCTCTCCGGATATCTTTATTCACTATTACTTTCTTGGTATTAAGTTCAAGGTTTTAAAATTCAAAATATTTCACACCAACTTTTCATATCCTAAGAATGCATTGACAAAGGAAAGAGAAATGCACACTTTTGTGGTGGCTTTTTCAAAATAAAATGAAAACACCATGCTTAAGACTTATAAAGGGGTGCTGGAGCGGTGGCTCAGCGGTTTCGGCGCTTGCCTGTCAAGCACGAGGACCCGGGTTCAAACCCCGGCACCACGTATGCAACTGAGTGTTGGAGCAACGAAGGCCATGTGAAAAACTGAGTAAAGGTACTTCTCTCTTTCTCTGTCTCTCTCACTGTCCCTCTCTCTTAAAAAAAAAAAAAAGACTTATAAAGGTAAACTATGACGGGTGGGGGTGGTTTAAGCTTTTGTGCAGATTTGAAGGTTGGAGTCCTTCTTCCTGACGTTGCACTACAATGTCAGAAGTCTGCTCCTTCTTCCAGACTCTTGATGTGATTAGCCTATTCCTGTCCTTGCTCTAGCATAACTTGTAATTCTAACCCTCAAGGATTAAAGGGTCTCAGTACCAAGTATGATTCTTCTGCTGTTGTGTTACACATATGGATTTTAACAGTTCTAATTGGGGTAAAAGACACATAACATAAAATTAACCATCCTAACTAGTTTTAAGCATACAGTTCCATGTTATGAAGTACACTCACGTGGTTGTGCGCCCATCAACCCATCTCCAGAGCTCTTTTTTTATTTTTTGTTTAAAGAGAGAGGGACAATGAGAGAGAGAAAGATGAAGAAGAGAATCAGTTTTGTTTAGTTTTTCACGTGGCCTTCGTGGCTCCAAGACTTTGTTGTGTGCATGGTGCTGGGGTTTGAACTTGCATGCCGGGCAACCGCCGTAACCTCTGAGCCATGGCTCCAGCACTCTCCAGAGCTCTTTAATCCCGCAAAACTGACACTTTTTACCAGTTAAACAATGACTCTCCATGCCCCACCCTGACCCCTACAAACACCTTTCCACATTATTTGCATGAATTTGACCACTTTGGGAACCTCAAATAAGCGTAATCATAAAGCAATTGTCTTTGTGATTGTGCTGTTTCAGTGGAATAATGCTTTCAGGGTTTATCTGTGTTGTAGTATGTATCAGATTGCGCCTCCTTATTAAGGCTGGATAATATTCCGTTGTAAGTGTGGACCACATTTTGATTGTCCATTCATCCTTCCATAGTCATTTGGGTTGCTTCCATTCCTCAGCAATTATGAATGATGCTGCTATAAGCATGGGAAAACGAACATTTTTTTGAGATCCTGCTTCTAGTTCCTTTACCTATATATCTAAATCTATGAATAGAATTGCTGATCATATAGTATTTGTTTTCAGTTTTTGAGGATCCACCATTCTGTTTTTCCATACAATTTTGTGTTCCCACCAACTGTAAGTCTTTTGAAAAGATACGAATGTAGCAATTTTATGGGGGTGTGTGTGTACAAAGCCTCCATCAAAAATCTTGAAGCAAGTTGCTATCCACATGGAATAATGTGAAAGATGTAGAAATTTTTTTAAACTTTATTTTTTATTAGTTCAGTGTGATCTTACATATTGAAGGGATTCGTTGCCATGCATTCACATATGCATACATAATGATAACTTGAGCCCTGTTCTTACCCAGTGTCTTCCCCCTTTGCCCACTCCCCGCTCTCTTTTCTCCAATGTAATTCCACTCTACTACGCATACAAATGTCCATATACATGTGTATTACTTTTTGAATTTTCAATATTTACATTCCTGCATGAGTAGTTTTTGGCTTCTCAGGAGAATCAAGTGTACCATATAGAATTAATAACTCCCCTTTTCCTCCCCCTTCTCCTTCCCTCTCTCGTCTCCCTGCCCTTTTCCCCCAATCCCCATAGCTATAGTTTCCCTAGATTATGTGATACTTTGAATTTGGTTTCTCTACTAAATAAACTTGTCTAACTTCCACCCTATCCTTGGTTTTACTCTAGCTTATACAAATGAAAGAAAACATTCAACCTGGGCTTAGTGGCACATGCATATAATCAGCATCTTGGGAGGCTGAGGCAGGAGGATCTCAAATTCAAAGCCAGCCTCAGCAACTTAGTGAGGCAACTTAGTAAAACACTGTCTCAAATAAAATATTAGTTAAGCATCTCTGGGTTCAATCCCTGGTACCAAAAAAAAAAAAAGGCATGTAGAAATTTTACAGAGTTAAGACAATGGATTTAAACCCTTCATCGTCTATACAGTTGATCTAATGCTACTATGGCATTGCAGATACCATCCGAGAATCTGCATGCGGATGTGAAAGAGGAATTTTGCCTTACAGAATGCTCTGTGAATTTTTTGCAGTTATTTGACTTTTAGTCCTCAAGTATTTCAGATTAGCCCCAAGGGCAAAGTCACAGAAAATGGGATGTGGAAGAATCAGAAAAAGTCAGATGTATCTGGTCAGATACATCTTATTCAGATACATCTTATTCAGATGTATCTCATGCTTTTTCCAGCAAAGACAAAAATATGGGAAAATAAACACTGTTTACAATAAGATTTCATCAGCAACTAAAGCAAGTACTAAAATACAGAATTTGCTCAGTAAACGTTTATTGAATGAATAAATCAATGAAACAGTTTTTGCTAAATTTTTGCTAATAAAAACTAATAGTATCATTATAAAAATCTTACTCATTTAAAAATTCAGTGATGAACCTACAATAAAGTTTGGTGTAAAGAATAACAGAGGCATGAAAATACTGTCCATAATTAAAAGAACTATGTTAAAACCATAGTAACTGAGGAATATCATTGGCTATCAAGAACAGTTACCCTAAAGGCTCACATCTTCATATTTTTGAAAAGCATTTGTAATATTTAATTAGAAAATAAACAGCATACTACAAAATAAATGTCTCTGCTGAAAGAGTAGGGATAACTCTGCCCATAAAGCTCTCCTTGAGAATTTTACTATGTACCCATGAATAAATTTTGATAACATGGTTTCCAAAATATTCTGTATTTCAAAAATTTTGTTAATGCACACTAGACCTTTTTCATATTAAAATTAGTGAATTTTTTATTCAAAGAAATTTGGGGGGCCTTAGATTTAGAGAAATTAAAAAGTTTGTGCTTAGTTGAACACAATGCACTTCAGCAGTAGAAATGGTTGGGCAGCTATTTTTTTTGAAGGAGCCCACTCTGAGGAAGACCAGTTGGTAGATAAACAGCCCATGCTCAGCAGCCCCGCAAAGCTCCGGTCTAATATGTGGGAGCATGTTAAAAGCAGCTGAGCCTTAACCTATATAATCTAATTACCCACACTGATCATGAAGCAATAGTCTGGAGGCAGGGGGCTTTCAGTTTATTTCTAATTTTTTTCTTGACTTTTGTATACCACAGCATCACCAAGTAGATGACTGTCTTCTTCCCCATGGTTTCCATGTTTCTTTCAAAACCAAACCGTTCATTTCTCAGTTGACTGATCAGCCATGGCAAGATGCTTTTGAACCTAAGAACAGAACCAGGAATCATAAAGATCCACTTCCTGTTGCCTGGGCAGCTTCTCATCTTCCTCTTTCCTAACCCTTCACAGGAAGGAAAGCCTGGGAGGCTGCAGCTCAAGGGTGGCCAATGTCATTCAGCCTATCTTCCTTCAGGGAGGCCCCTGACATCCCTCAGCTTCCAAAGTGGCTCAGCATCCTTGTTGTTTCTTACTATGATTTTTAAAGATTAATTCCAGAGGGGCTGAGAATGTACCTGTTGCATGCATGAAGCCCTGGGCTGGATCCCCAGCACCAAGCGCACACATGCATGTGCACACAGGCAGACACACACAAATTGATTCCAGTGTAAAATCCTCCCAGAAATGTACAATGTGAATAGGATTGTTGGGAAAATTGGAAGAACTTGACTAGTTAGGGAAAAAAGGAAATACTTATTTTTATGATACTTGGGGCAAGACCTCTCTGAAACATTTTGCTCACTGTGACATTCCAGTTAGGGTTTGCTAAGCTGTATTTTCCAGAGTACACATATACTGTTTCATTGTAATATATACATACCCATTGTAAAAGCCTTCAGATGATATGGAAATATATAGGAGAAAGTATCATTTTGTCATTCAGAGACCATTGTTAGTATTTTCATATAAAACATCCTAGATTTGTATGTATGTGTGTGTGTGTGTGTCTTTACAAACATTCAGTTAGCTATAAGGTATTTTTTTCAAATAAAATCAGAATATACACATTTTGTAATGTGCATTTTTATAAAATTACTATATGTAATAATTTTACTACACACAGTAACACATTTTCCTCCTAATTTTAATTCTCAGTATTCCGTTGTATAGCTTGCTGTCTACACAATAATCAGAGTATTCTTGTACATATCTTTGTGTATTTGTGTACTTGTATTTGTTTCTTTGCTTTGAATACTTAAGATGGAATTACTGTGTAAGAGAATTTTTTTTTTTTTTACAAATTTTGAAATCAACTGCAAAATTGCTCTCCAAAACATTGTATCCGTGAACTTGTCTATCGTTATTGTGGGTGAGTGCCCATATCTCCACACTCTTAGAAATCATTCAGGTTTTAAAAACAGAAACTGTACTTTACAGTGGACGTCTTTCCAGTCCTTGGCTTTAGGGTCACTGTGTGGGTGTCCTGGTTTTCTTCCTGGTTGCTGAGGTCACGGTCATCTAACCAACGCATTCATTTCTTTGCCACAGGCTGTAACTCAAGTTTCCCTCTGCAGTCTGCAGTCATATTTTAAAGCTTCTTCCTGTGTTCTTCTCCCTTAGATTGAGGAAGACACATGGCAGAAGTACTACTTGGAAGGAGTCTCCAATGAAATGTACACAGAATATCTCTCCAGTGCCTTTGTGGGTCTGTCCTTCCCTACTGTTTGTGAGTAAGTGACTGTTGACTGGGTGCTCATTAGCTCTCAGGGCTATTTAATGTGCCCCTCACAGAAAGTCACCCATCTCTGCCTACCACATTTGGGGCACTTGATAATAGCTGAGGGGGTCCTGTGTGCTCAGCCCTGTGTGCTGCTGAACAGGAAGATGGGCCATTACATGGTCCCCTCCTTTTAGATTTCCCCTGGCCCCCCAATTGCGTCTCTGGGGCATGGCTCCATCATTTGTACTAACTTAGGAACTGCAATTAATCTGCTTATCTCAAATCATACTCTGGTGATGTAGGCATATGTGTGCAGTAGCGTGAACACCTGTCTCTCTGATTTTATTTAATTTTATTTTTTGGTGCTTGGGATTAAATCCAGTGTCTAATACAAGCTATACATGCAATCTACCACTGAGCTACACCCGCAGCTCTTCTCTGATTTTAAGGGCAAAACCAATTCTTGCCAGCCCCCAAATTAAGGAATTTTGGTCTGTCTTCTAATCACTCAGATTATGGAGACATGAGAGAAGCTACTGAGTAAGGCTATTCAAAGTGCTTTCACCATTTACTGAGGAAAGGTGGAACCAAATGTGCAAAAGGACCTTAAAAAAGTGCTTTGTGACTCAGCCCCCACGTGGACAACCTCCATCCACATTGTAGTACTAAGGAAGCTTAGCTTTTGCACTGGCTCAGCAGGATGGAGCTCACGTGGCAGTCATGGCCACTGCAGGCAGAAGAGGCGATCAGCTACAAGGATAACATACCTTCGGGCGTTCCAGGGTCCCCCATGAGGCATGACACTCCCTCATATCCCCTGCTTAGAATGCCAGGTATTGGGTTCAAGCCAAATGGGGACTTCGTACCTGTGAAGATGCAAAATTTCTGAGAATTCTGAGATGCTAAGCCTGATTCATTGACACCTTAGTGATGGGATTGAAGTTCTCCGTCTCTCTGATAAAACCTGGCAAGAAATCAGGGGATCTGAGAACCCACTGGGCTAAGGAAGAAAAGCCATTTCCTTGTTCTTCCTGCCTACTTATAAACCAAGCTCCCTTCTGGAAAGGGAGGTCTGAAGGTGCCAAAGTGAAACTGCGTACCCTTTACAATAGAGGAAAGTCCTGAGGTGTTGGGTGTTTGTCTGGATCTTCATCTTCTGTTCAGTACGCAGCAGGGAGGGGGACAGAGCGCTTGGTCGCTTCATGTTTACCTGGAGACCTGTCAGTGAACACAGCAGGTGCACCTGTCCGTGCCTGGCCTGGACCCTAAGCACTCCAAAATGGTTTGGCTGTTTACTGAAATCTCTCACCCTGTCTCTAAGTGAAAGTTTAAATGCTAAATGGACTGGAAAAGTGAATAGGTAATTGATTCGGAAGGAGTTATTTTCTGAAAATGGATGCCCTATTGTAACTCCCGCTTGTTCCTTTCTTTGAGAGCTATTTCTCTTTCTGCCATGGGAAGAAGTTAACCATTCAGAGGCACTGGGTCCTGGAATGCTGAGGCTGTCCCAGGGGGTTTCTCCTCATTGAAGCTCAGCCTAGGATACAAAGCCCAGAAGTCTAGACTTAGAGCTGGTTTATAAAAAGACAAGTGAAACCTATATATGTGTGTGTGTGTGTGTGTGCGCGCGCACGTGTAAATGGGAGTGGTCTGAGCAGACAGTAGAGCTGCCGGTGTCAAGGGTGGCATGCTGTGGAGTGTGGGCATGGGTTGGGGAGTTGTAAGACCCACTTCCTTGGCCATTCACTAGCCATGTGTCTGACACTGGTGATCCCTCAAAAAGCCCCCTGGCCCTTCCTGCTTTCTTGGTTTTCTCTTATTCTGCCCCTGGATCCTGAGTCAGTTCATTTTAAGGCTAACAAGAAGGTTGAGGCTCTCACTGGGAAACTCACAGGGTGCATTGGACTGATAGAGTTTACCTACACTGTCTCATTTCTTATAGGCTAGTGGCCAATATTTTTAAAAAGCGATATATCACATAAAAACTGGATTTCTGGACTCTCTTGAAAGTCCTCTGTGGTCACCCAGGACCTGCATTTCTACCAAATGATGACTGGCTCTCATTTGTTACAGTGAAGGGGATGAACAGTCTTTCCCTTCCTGATGTCTTCAACCAGAGTAACACCAACGTCCCAGGCCTGGCCCTGACAACATGTGATCTTGTGGACCCTGACCCACTAGGTGGTGTGAAATTTCAGTGGCCTTCAGCACTGGCTGGGAGTTAAGTACAGCTGGTCATAGTGCTGCCTGAATGTTTCCTTTGGTTGACTTTCATGTTTAGAATATGTCCCAAGGAGGAGAAAAATCCCTCAGATCTACCCTATCAGAGAATTTGGTGTTTGTTCGGCAGAGCTTCCAGAATACAAAAAAAAATAAAATAAAATAAAAAAGACAACCAGCCAACTTCTGATGTGAGTGAGAATGTGTTCAGCTTAGTGCTATTATTCCTTAATGCAATGATACAGCAGAGGTGGAACTAATCAATAAAGAAAGGACATTTAATGAGATTTAGGAACATCCCAAAACATTGAAGCTCTCCTCAAGCATTTGATTATCTGGAGGCTTAATTATCTGTGTTTTCTACTTTAAATTAAAGAAAAGCCATAACTCAAAGTTACCAGCAGTTTAATGATAACACTCTTCAATTCAGGTTAATTAAAGCACAGCCGTAATTAGAGTGTAGTGTTGTATATCACCCGGCTGGCGCATAAGTATTTTCATTACGGTAAGAATTGGCTATTCAATTTCAAGATGACATAAAGGACGCCAAAATATATTTTAGGCTGGTTCATGGAGAAGAAAAAGAATTGGAGAATATTTGGGGCATAATAAAGCACAGATAAAATATACAGATTTTCGGAGCAGTTTCTGTAATTATTGTCTGCACTAAAACAATATGCGGCCAATAATGTCTTAAAGCATGAAAAGAAATAAATTTGTTCTTCCTCTGGGCTGGCAAAATGCCACCTTGCAGGGTGGAATCACTGAACAGGAGGGTTTGGAGTTTGCTCCCTCAGTCTGTGAGAAGATAAGGGGCCAGATAAATAGGTGAAACTCAAGGTCATTTCCCAAGAGAACAGAAAGGAGATAGAGGGGAGGTGGGAGAGGCAAAGGTCCTCAAAGCTAGCTTCTTAAAACTTTCAAGCCAAGGGATGCTTTCGCTTGTCCAGGATGAGACTCACATCAACTGTATACTTTGACTTCTCAGCACCAATCTTTTGGCTGCACTAGGTATATGACAGGAGATGCGACTTTGTCCCCAAACCAGAAACTACTTTACGGAAAATCATATCTAACCTTTCATCTGCATTTGCTTATTTATTCTCGCAATAATCCTGCAATGTTTATATTGATGTAACTTCTGATTTTATAAATGATGACACTGGACTCAGAGGACATAGGTGCCCCCTCCGAAGTCACCTGCCAGACAAGTTACAGAACAGGATTCTGACCCTGGGGCTTTGTGTGATTGGAACAGCTTGGAGTAGGTGCTATTTGAAGGCTGGCTTCTTAGGAATCTCCTGGGGAGCTGATTAAGCGGAGTGACATCCAGGCTTCATCTACAGATGTGAAGATGTGAACAACTTGTGTAAGGCCTAAATATGTGCAAGCCAGGTCATTCTGGTTAAGTGTGAGGATTAGAAACTCCTGTGTCATGATCCCAGCCCTCCAGTCCACACTGGAATAACCTCTTCTTGATCCCCACGTTGGGCCCAGTTACTGGAACATTTTAGCCAAATCATTGAATTGTAGGCAGGACACATGCTGTAAGCTTATGTTAAAATTAGGGTCTTTGATTGAGCTTGCTCCCATCCTTCCTTCTTCCTGTGGGGTATTCTGCAATCTCCAGGGACAGGAATGAGTGCACTCTGCTGTGCCAGGAACACCACTGACTGCTCTCCTTGCACCCCATGCCTGATCAGATCAGTTCAGGGAAAAGATCTGGGGGTGCTGAGCCCTTTAATGCCTGTGCTCAGGTCTTCACTGAAGCAGTATCTGGCTGGGAAGAACAAATAAACACTAAGCGCACATACGTCCAGGGGAAGCCAGGGTGGGTCAGGGCCCAGCCCCGAAATCATCTCTTGGTCTTTTTGGAGATCACTGTGGGCTCAGCATGGACCTTCCCCAGGATGCCCATGGAATGTTCCTTTCAAGGGCTAGCAGCTCCTGAGTATGTCCCCTTGGTTTGCCTCTGGGCCTCTATGACAATAACCTCAAGGCATAGGAACTTTTTGATCTAAAGGAGAGAGTGCCTTCCATTGCTACCTGAACACTAGCAATCCTTCATTTTTTTTTTCCCAAAGAGAGGGACTGAGAGAGAGAAAGAGAGAAGCAAGTTTTTATTTAGTTTTCTTTTTTTTCTCATGTAGCTTTTTTTTGCTCCGAGACCTCGTTTTGTACGTGGTGCTGGGGTTAGAACTCGCATACTCACACATGCCAGGCAAGCGCTGTAACCGTCAAGCCACCGCTCCAGCCCCCTAGCAGTCCTTCTGATCCCCTTTTCCTCCTGCCCCAACCCACCTTCCTCAGCAGGCAACTGTGAAAGAGATACAGGGAGAAGGACAGAGCTACGATGCCACGGTTGCCCTGAACAGGATCCCACAGGGTATCCCCATAAAATGTAAGCACCTAGAAAGAAATATATTGTGGCATTTCCAAGTTCTGTTTACTCTTACTGTTTAGTAAAATCTCCTGCCTGTCTGTCACCAGTCAACAGACCAGATATTTCATGAATCTGGGATATTTGCATCATTGGTGCCAGTTCTACAAGAAGATGTGATTAGATTTGATCAAATAGATGGACATAAAAATATGAATGATAATACCTACCTGTGCCAAAGGATTTGGTTTCCTATGATGACATTCCTCAGACCTTGCAATGTGGCTAAGGGAAATAATACCCATGCCCCTGAAGTGCCTGGTGGAGATAGTGCAGATGCTGATGGTTACAGGGAAAGCTCCCTGTAGGCTGGAGCAATCAGGGCAGGCTTCCTGGAGGAGCTGACTTTGAGCTGTTCCTCATAAGGAGATTGGATTTAGGTAGGGGGTAAAGCGGGAAGTGGATATTCTAAGGTGCTGGGAATTGGAATGGGAGTCTGGGCCACACAGTAGGACACAGTATTCTAGTAGCATTCAGGTCTCTGAGTTTTTTAGATGGGAAAAAAGAGACACATCAGATATTTTTTGACATGTGATACTTTGCAGGGAAACAGTGAAGGTGTTTTCATCTCGAGAGTTAGCAAAGGTGAGGATGCACTCCCCTGCCCCGCCCCCGTAGGTAGAGAGGAGAGGAGGGAGGCGAGCAGGAGGAGGCAGAGGAAGTCAGAGGCTCAGCAGCTGGGCTGCCACCAGAAGACTGTGTTCTAGGTTCTGAGTCCCATAGTGAGCCTATTAGTTTTTCATCGTTTGCAAAATATAAAAGCGTAATTGTATCAGGTTTTACAGTGCAGGGGGGATTAGAACAAAAGATGTATATAAGATATGATGTGTCTCTCTGTCCCTATGCAGCTGATGGAGCAGTTAAAATTCAGATGTGATGTGGAGTATTTAATGCCCGGGTAACTTGGGGATTCCAACCAGAGATTCCTCAGCTGTGCTGAAGGGCAGGCGTTCTGTCCTCAAGCCCAGGGGCAAGTGTAGATGTCACTGTGCTGGCATATGGCAGTGAGGGGAGTTTCTCCCTCTCCGGCTGCCCACCTGCATTCAGTGCCCCTAGATTTCAGAAAATCATACTCTCACCTGTGTTCTGCATGGACAGATCTTTCAAAAGAAGTGCCTTGAGGAAACTGAGAATGTAAAACTACCCACAGAAAAGCTGAGTTTCTTGCCCCGTGAAAACTAAAACTAATTCAACTTGAGTTCTAGGAAATCATGAGCTTTTCAAGAAAGACTTCCAGATTTGAACATGGAGCAGAACGAAGCCAGGAAAACCCAATTATTAAATGATAGATTTCTTTAGCCTGGATGCAGAAATGAACATTTTAAGAGCATTGATGGAGGGACCCAAATCTCATCCTTTCAAAAACATTTTCCGCTCACAGAACTGACCCTATCCATCCACTTATCTTGGGAGAGTTGTAATTGGGGCTTAACATATATGAAAAGAGAAGTGAGAAAGATAGTAATGATTATTTCTAATATATGGGCCAAGGTGGCCAGTTAGTAAACCAATGACCATAAAATCTACAGAAATCCTTAGTTGTAGGCAACGGCAGGCACAGGATTCTTGACAGGGGTCAGGGAGGAGATGAGTTGAACAGGGGTGAATCTAGGCCCTGGCTGGATGCTGGCTGTATATACGGCAAGCACAGCAGCATTCTCTAAAAATGACTTTGTTCACACTTTAGGCAAATGGCAATTGTCCATGTCAAAGAATGTAATTGTTTTTTTTTTTTT
>PVKS010003442.1:0-83742 GCA_004027875.1 Aplodontia rufa | reverse complement strand
ATGGAATCTACTCTGGGTTAGTGCATCAGCCTGACAACCCCAGGGACCCCTGGGTTGCTGGAGGGGGCCTGGTGCTTTAGGGAGCGCTGCTTCTATCCTCACCCACCTTCCCTGTGGGGTGAGTCATGTTCAGCAGCTCCAAACCCCATTCATCTTTGCATACTCTTCCTGAGTGCATGAGAAGGTGCAAACTCTATGACAGGTCTCCAAGCTTAATTCACACCAGCAAGTAATCTTTCCAGTCAAGAGGGCTGACTTAATGGCCAGCACAATTTATTTCCCTCCGGGTAGGTAGAAACAGTTGGACTCTAATTCTTAAAAGCCTTTGTTCGTGAACATCTGGGTTGAAACTACTATAGTTAACAGATGAGGCTGGCAGTAAAAAAAAAAAAAAATTAGACTTTGTATAATGTCATTGTCAAATTTGGTAGACCTCTACTTAATAATTATCAGGAAAGCAATCTAACTTGTTATTACAACAGTTTTATTGCAGATTGGTGGTTTAAGACCTTTTTGTGACAAGTGGCATTTTTCTTGAAAAAAATAAGTCATTTCTATTCCCCTGTAATTATTTTTTTTGCAACCAGGGACAATTTCCTGCTTTGGACATATTGGGACATTTTATTTTAGAGAAACAAAGTATTAAATTCTTGCTAACTTATGGTTGATGTTATGCTGTTTATCACACTTTGAAGGCTTCCTGGATTTTTGGGTTTTGTTTTTTCTTGCATCTTACCTCTTCGTATTCTTGCTTTCTGATCCTCTACATGTTGAAACACAAATACTCTGAATAAAGTCAGAAGAATGGTTCTAAGGATTGTTGTGCTCCACACGCCCCTGCTAAGCGGTGTTCAATGATGCAAGTAAATGTGAACCCTCAGCGCATCATATAGTAGTCTGAAGGCATATTCTTAGGTGTGTACCCCTTGTACCGTGATCTCTGGAAGATCCCAAGGGTGAATGGGTATGTGTGTCCTAGAATCGGACTCGCGTGTTGGCACAGTAGATCCAAGGCAAAGGTTGGGTTCCCAGAGCCTGTCACTGCTCTGTTTCCCTCCCCATCCTTCTTTTCCGTTCTTTCTGCTTTGACCAAACAAGACAAGCTAAGAAGCAGCATCTTCTTTAGGGCTCTGTGCTCACTTCCTACATTCAGGCTAAACTTTCCTAGTTTTCTGCTTCTTCTCTTCTCCGTCACTTTAGTAACTCATGAGATTCCTCAGCCCATTCATTCATGCATTTATTTATTCAGCAGTTATTGAAAGTTTACCCCTTGTGCTGCTCAAGGTGCCAGGGAAGCAAAGCCTGCCTCCTGTGCTAGTCGCTCAATCTGGAGTAGAGAAGCGAGCAAGAGATTAACCTCCGGTTCCCCTTTATTCTTGCCGCCACCTGCTCTTCCTTACTGGACACCCACCAGAGGCTGCACCTCTGCCACACCCGTA
Organism: Aplodontia rufa; assembly: GCA_004027875.1. Lineage (NCBI taxonomy): Eukaryota > Metazoa > Chordata > Mammalia > Rodentia > Aplodontiidae > Aplodontia > Aplodontia rufa. Next base: position 82,303 of record PVKS010003442.1, on the reverse strand, counting down.
AGCCCAGGACCCTGACACGAGCCAACTCCCTGTGGCAGGATCTAACACAAAAGTGTGATTTGAAGACTCATGGGGGAGCCATGGTTCTGCCTCCAATCCGAGTCATGATTTATTATTCAATGTGTTTTGCCAGGATCCTTATAATACCAGTTAGAGCAGGAGTTCAAAACTTACATGCCTGTAGGGGACAGGCGGTTGGCAACAAAATGTGAAGAGTGAGGCCATCTGAGACAACAGAGAGCAGTGGGGACTGTGGCACAGTGGAGAACGCATGTCCCCTCCAGGGCAGGAGGGTGAGAGCTTCATAGTGCCAATCTTTTTTAACCACACGGATGATGGTTTCAGTGTGGCCTTCTCTGGTTTTGCAAGGGATGCTGAAAAGCCATTCTTATTTTTAGTGTGAAATCACCTGTTGGTATCTATTTCCAGCTTTTAAAAAGCACTGCAATGACCAAGAAGCATGTATCTGCATGTTGGGCTGTGTCTGCCACTTCACTTTCTCTGCTCTTAGACAGGCATCTGTGTAGTGTACTACATTGAAACTTGATTTCCACTTTTGCCTTCTTAATCATTCTTTTATTTTTTTTCTCTGCTGAGGTTCGAATCTAGGGCCTCATGCACCATAGGCAGGTGCTCTATTGCTGAGCTATGTCCCCAGCTCCATTTTTGTCATTTTTGTGTAAAAGCCATTTTACCTTCAGCCAGTTGCTAGTTGCTTTGACCTCTTTGGACTTCAGCTTGTCTTCTTTATAAGGAGGACAGGATCAACCAATTTGAAAGGCCCAGATGAAAAAATTTGTGATGTAACACTATTTGCATAAATTCATTCAGTTTCCATCACTTTGTCCCCCTTCTTGCTCATTTCTCCTTTAGCCAGTGAGCAACGGCTTGTTTGGGGCACACGGGCTTCTTAAAAGGAAGCTTCTACAAGGGAGTATAGAATCTTCTTAGGCATGGATTGACAGTTGAGAAGTTTTGCCAGGTGGGTTGGTTGGTGCATGCCTATAATCTCAGCAACTCAGGAGGCTAAGGTAGGAGTTTGATGCCAGCCTTAACAACTTTGTGAGGCCCGAAGCAACTTAGTGAGACTCTATCTCAAAATAAAAAATAAAAACAAAAAAGATCTAGGACATGGCTCAGTGGTTTAATTTCCGATACTGAAAAAGAAAGAAGAAGGAAAAGAATGTTAGGAGGTTTTAGATTTAAAATTGGAAGAGGACTCAGAGATTTGCTGGTCTGTCCTCTGTAAGGTTAAGGGATGTGTACAAGGTTGCACCGATTTTGTTGACATTCCCATAATTGTAGTTAGGAAGAAATAATTCACCATTACTATGAACAATTCTTCCCTTCTCACCAGTAAGCTTGGTTCATAAAAGCAAAGCAATTAAGATTTTTGATCCTACGAACTACTAGGGATCCAAATTAGAATGCTCATCACTCATAGGATAACAACAAATGAACCTCTGCATAGTCCATGCTATGTTAAGATCAGCTTTCTCCTTGATTTTTTTTTTTGGTATTTAATTACTATTTATATTAGATAGTAGTTTCTCAATCTAGTAATTTGGTTCAATAAACATTGCATAAACTATCTGATTTTTTAAAACAATTTAAGCTCCCAAAGTAGGAGCCCCATAAAGGGTGCATGTTAGTGGAGCTCTATGGGATATAAATTAAGAAGGGCATTTTCCCTGCTGCAGTTGGACATGTGTGCTGGTGTTTCAGCAAGCTGCATAATCAACGCAAAGCCCAGGTCATTATGGCCTGCTGGCAGGAATCAGAAGACCTCCCTGCAAGTTACTGGAGAGCCCAAATATGCCTGCATGAAGTGGGACTCTGCAATCTGTCTGTTGAAGTCAGAGCTGGGAAACTAGGACCTCACATGTAGGAATGAGCAATTGGTCTCATTCCTCCTGGAGAGCTCAGGGACTTCCCTACTACTGTCCCGGCGTTCAGCTTCTGACTGTGTCACTTCTCCATTTTAAACCAGCTAAAGGCCTCCCATTCCTGAGAATAAGCTGCAGACTCCTTGCTGTGCTAAGCAAAGTTCTCCTGACCTTGCTCCCACTGTGCTCTCTGGCCTACCCGTTATTGTTCTTGACTTTGCTCCCTCAGCTCCGTTCCTGCTGGCTTTATTGCTGGTGTCAAATACCCAGAGTTCTTTCCTCCCACAGGGCCTTTGCACTTGCCATTTCTACCCCATAGAAGTGCTTTCCGCTATCATCCCATTGCCTGCTCCTCATGCTCCCTTGCTCTCCATGTCCTCAGGATGTTCCAACTACTTTTCATCCTCCCAGGTGGTTTTCTGCATAGCACCTGTCACCATCTGAAAGTTTATTATTTATTCACTTGTATGTTTGCTTACTACCCACTTCCCCCAGTGCAAAATAAGCTTCACTGGGAATGAAGATGTTGTATATCCTGCTGAGTATTAGCTAGAAACATAATACCTGACCTAACCCTAACCCTAACCCTAAGCACTGGGCAAGTTACATGGGTTTCCTGAACCTTAGCTTTACCACCTATAAAATAGAGATGCCAATAGAAGTCTGAATAAGTGGGGTAAAATCTCCCTCTCAGGGATATTGTAAGGAATAGAAGGGGCCATTAAGGAAGGGTCTGCCCTTTAACCCAACACCTTATACCCTGTATAATTTAAGAACTAAATAACCATCAAAGTCCATTAGTCAACCAATGTTTCATTATCCGAAAAGGTCTTAAAATGTAAACTCATATGCTCATTACAAAACTTGTAATATACGATATATGTGATTCATTTTTTGATTCTGTGAGTTTTTATTACTAAGTATGTAAACATTTCACATCTAATTCTACCACATTATTTACAAGTTTGCATCATGTTATATAATGATATTTGTTGATTTTATACTTTGAAATATTCTTCAAAAAGTCATTTTGAATGCTCTCTATACCATTTTGCCCCATGCTTTATTCAACCATTGCTTCATGATTAGACATTTAAGTTGCTTTTGATTTTCTTCTACTCTATAAATAACACTACCCTGAACATCTTTAAGTATTTATAACTCGTCTTGTTATGCTTTTAGAATTTAAATGCAGTAGGCAGAAGTCATTTATTTATTGAGTTCTTTATATCAGTGGGCACGTTTTCTGTGCACCATGGAGAACTCCGTACAAGTCTAAAACTCTTAAAGAAGTTGCTCTGGTTGAAGAGGGAGAGTTCAGACACATAAAACAATAGAGAGCAGCCAGTGCTGGTGTAAAGTAGACTACAGGCTGAGTGATGTGGTTACAGATGAGGCGCTGGGAGAGTCCTGAGAATAAAAATCAGAGGGTTGCAGTAACTAGCGAATACCTATGGCCTGAAGATGAGATGTGGCGTGGCCTAGAAGGATGGGTGGGAGCAGAAGAGAAGGCCTTCCACAGAGGAGGGAGGCAGAAGTGGAAGGCAGGGAGGCAGGAAGGAACCAGCCACAAAGCACCGGGCAGATGAGGTGAGGCAGCTTGGTTGGAGCCAGGAGTGAGTGACAAAGCCGGCGTCCTGTGCTGGGCACTTAGACGGCGGAAAAGTATTATTACCACCATTCCAAGTACACAGGGGTCTGCTCAGAACAACAATATGAGTGTACAAAAGACCGAAATGGACTCCAAATAACAGGTCCAGCTGCTCCAAATCTCTCCCTCCCCCTGTAGTTAACATTTTACTACCCGACCAAGTAACTAATGAATCTGGCCCAGTGTAATTCCCAGGCACGAATCCCCTGCTTGGGGTCTGTCTAGACAACCAGACCTGAGTGCAGTTTGCACTTTGATCATCCAGCACCTTATCACTTGCAAGAAATCAGCTTTAATGGGGAGAGAGGGGTGGGTGCCACTTCCACCCTCCCTTTTCTGCTGGGTCAGTGGAATGAGGGTGCCCTTGGATAAGGACCGTGTTAGTAGACAGAAAGGTTTTAACAGTGTTCCTAGTGTGACTCTCTCTGCTCATCCAGAAGCACTGACTGTGAGCTTCTCCATCTCTTTGCAGGCTGTGTTTTGTGAAGCTCAAGCTCCTAATGATAGCCATTGAGTACAAGTCCGCCAACCGAGAGAGCCGGTAAGTTGGCTGCCACCCAGCACCCCGTTGACATTTAATGTGTGAGCGTGATTCCGGAGAACGTTTAGCCCACTTCCTCTTTCTTGTGTGTTGTTTATTTGCTTGGAAGCTGATGCAACACCTCTCTGATGCTATGGGGTACATTTAAGGTATGTTCAACCAGACCCTGCAGCTTCTATCCCAGACCAGCTTGGGATCCTAAGCCCCACTGGATATCCAGAGATGATTTCCCCAGAGGAGAGGGATCAGCCATTCAGGGACCTGCACCTGATCATGGCGATGTGGACATTTTGCCTTCTAAGCATAAAACCAGGGACAGACCCTGTCTTGAAACCCTCGTTTAGCTCTGTGAGCAAGAAGCAGGTGGACTCTGGCCTCCTTTACAGCAGGCCTGGGGTAGAGCCATGATGGGAGACACCAGCTCTCTTGATAGCCAAATTACAAGCAGCCTATTGTGTACCATATGTGCTTCTCCCAGTGCAGCCGAAATCCAGGTGGCAGAATATCAGCTTCATGTAAATTAGCCAGGAAAGCAGAGCTCAGAGGCAGGAGCTCTCTTTATTTATTTATTTTTCACTTAATTATGTGCAAATCAGACTGATGAGGGACAGGGTCTGGTTGAAATAGATAACACACCAGTCAATACGTGGGATCACCACTGGAAGAGGGCAGCATCATGTTAGCATGGAATTTTGTGGATGGGGTACTGTATGCATTCTAGATAAAACAGAGATGATTTTTGCTCCCCACTTCTTATCAATAATTTTGGAAGAAAGAGAGCAGGTGGAGAAATGCTCTGGCTTTTGTTCTCTGAAATGTTATATCCAGAGTCAGTTCCTCCTGTAGTAAATCATTGATTGGTCCCTGCAGATGCACAAGTGTAGAGTGCAGAACCCTCCAAACCACACCTTTGTCACCGAGTAGGGTGCAGGGTAAAATTAGAAGGTCCCTGCTGGCACATTTAAGGAGATTTCATTATCTGGAAGAATGACCTAATAAAGCCAGACTTCCAAATGTGCAGTCTATGTCTATGACACCCCCGCCCCCCAAAAAAAAAGAACCCACAAAACACTGGATTGGAAGCAAGTCAATCCAGTGTTTTCTCTTACCTTAACCACCAGATCAGATTGCATACAAAGTCAATCTGATCAACTGCTAAACTATTTTTGAAAATCCAAATCAACCCAAAGGAAGATGAAGTGGTAGATTTGGTGGCCACGTGTAGAACATGGCTGTAGCAGTTAACAGATATGTATATGTGTATACATTTTCCTTTTCCATTTTGGCAAAGGGAAAAATATTTGGAAAATGCTATGAGAGTCCTGGCTGTTTGCTATTCAACAGATAAAGTGGCATTTTCTCTGATTACTGTTTGCCCATGTTTTTTTGCCAGTCCTCACCTGTACTTGTTGCAGGGCAGGACTTGTGTATACTCAGTTTTTGGAAATTATATTGTTCACATTGCCGAGTCAGTAAATCTTTGTGCAACTCTGTGTTCTTTCTTTATCACTTTTGTGCATATCTCAAAAAAAGTGTTGTGATGATGCAAATAGTGTTTTTCTGACCATTCTGGAATAACTTCATGCCAGGAGACTGTTTGGTAGACCTTGACCAATCCCCTACCTGCTGCCTTTTGGTCACAGGGAAAGAGAAGGGACAGGCAGTTAATGGTTCTGTGTGAATCCACTGTCATCATTCCTACAAAATGAACTCAGTGATCTCCCTGAAGACCAGATCTCTCCTCTGATGGGTCCTCTAATTGATTCACAAATCTAGATGTTTTCAGCAAAGCCATATTTATAGATATGTTTTAAGATTATTCTTTTACCAAAAAAAAGGTGAAACGAAATTATTTGGCTTTGTTTTGGCTTTCTGTGTGCAGTTGCCAACTGTAATCCTCGACTGTGGCTTGGTCTCAGTGTGGAAGCACATTGGTTCTCGTGGGAAAAGGTGTTTGAGGGAATGTGGATCATGCCCCCAAAATAACACAGGACTCATCCAACATAATAGTTGTGTTAAAAAAGAGCAAATTTGGATGCTCCCTGAGAAAACATTTTAATTTTTCTTCATTTAAAAAATTCCCCTTTCTTCCCCTCTCACATTTTGTAACTGACCAGGTGCTAAGGTGCAAGAAGCCTGTCTCTCCTTCCCACCCTCTCGCCTTCAACCCGTGTTTAACAGCCTCCTTTGTTGTTGGTCCCGCTCCATGATACTGTTTCCATGCTTTGCTGAAAACCCTTGTTTTCACATACATCCTTCTAATGATTTGAAACAAAGGTTTGATTCCTTCTTTCCTTCTGTTGTCAGTCAATTTATTATCAAATTGTTTGATTTTAAATTCTTTTCTTGTCGTTTTGCAGAAGCCGAAAGCGGTATGCACTCTTCGTTAACTTTCCTTCCAACCTCCACCCCTGTCTTCACTCCTAACCACAGGACTAACCATTTGCCAAGAATTCAAGAAGAGAGAGATTATATATATAGAGAGAGATGTACATATATATAATCTCATTCCCTTGTCTAGTGTATATATGTGTTAAACACACACACACATATATACCCCTTTCCAAACAGTACATAGAAATCGAAAGTAGCCCTTTGCCGTCCTTGTCTGTTGATTCGTTTGGATGACGCACTAACTTCTTTGCAGGAAACCTAAAACAAGAAAAGGCACAATCCTGTGTTCAGTCATGGCACCGATGATGGGAACAAATACTATTAAAGTTGAAAAGGAGGACGCTTCTCTCCAGCCCTTTGTGTCTGTTTCTGTATTGTCCTAATGTGTCTTAGTGTCCACCAAAAGCGGTGCCATTTTGTCTACATTCCACATCCACATTCCCGGTGACCTCCTCCTCCCTGTGTTGAGTTTCCACTTCGTAGAGCAGAGTTTCTGTCCTTTAGCCACAAAGTAGAGACCAAGCCCTTAAGCTTTTATATTTCCTTGCACTCATTTTGGTGATCTCATTTTAAAAACTTAATTTCCTGGGCAGTGGTCAGTAAAGATGAAGAATACTGCCCCTGAATTGCCAGGGTATCACACTTGATTTACTGCATGGGTGCTGTTTATCAGGACAAACTCATGGCTCCCCCAACCCCCCCCCCCCGTGTGTCTGGGCGTATTTCTTAACAAGAAGTAGCTCAGCTTCCACCGTATGACTTCACCCTGTTCTGCTGCTGTTTTGTGTTGCATGAAGCATGACTTTAACCATCATCAATGGCATTTCTTTTTAAAAACTTTTTGGTTCAAGTTTTCAGTGTAGTCTTTCAATAATGCGTTCCCCAAGACAGTATTGTTGAAAACAGATCATTGTGATGCCTACTTGTTCACATTTTCAGGAGGTGTTTCTCTCCGTGGTTGTGATCACTGTCCTGTGTTTGTGTTTTTGTTGAGTGTGTGTGTGTATGTATGTGTGCGTGTGTGTGTGTCTGGAACTCTTTCCACAGTCAGCTCTCCTGTGATTTTGGAGTAGATGTATAATAGAGGTGGCTTCCTGTCAGTTTGGCATTATTGATATGATCCAACTGCGAGAAGTTACTGCAACACTTTGCCTCTTCAAAGGTCCACAGTGGTTGCACCTCTGCTGTTGGCTTTTGACCTTTGAGTCGTTTTATCTTGTGTTGAAGGCATGTTGTGATGTAGGCATGACTTGTCCTGAAGTGACACGGCTTGCTCCCAGAACCAAACACCAGGCAAAGTCCTCAGATCAGCTCTCTCTTCCCCATCCACATGTGGCTAATATTTTCATATGTGCAAAATATATTTTGAAATTCTATTTCTAAAATTATTGAGATGGATTTGGGCTAAACAAGTCCTTGCCAATATCACCAGGAGACCACAGGATGGTTGTTTGAGTCTCATTAACTGGGAGCAACCTTATTACGTTGTCTCTGTAAGTGAACTGGGCTTAATATATTAAAGCATGGAATACAGCACTGTGCCTCTTACACATATCCTTGAGTAAAAGTGGGCGTGTGGGACTCCAGCAGCACATATTTAAAGCCCAGAAGAGATGAAAAGTTCCAGAAAGGTGATATGGTTTGAGACTTGGGGTTTCTCTGAGCTATGCCCTAATGTAGCCCACAAACTGCATGCAGTTGTGGCCTCTGAGAGGGGACGCAGTTGGTCCAAACATATCCAATGGATAGCAATCGTATATTGAACATGTGTGATCAGAGACTCATTCCAGGAGCATGAGTCATCTGGGCATAGCATGAGCTGAAATCCTAGATAGTTCTTATTTGCTTGCTCTAGTTAATGAAGTCCATCAGTTTGCTGGACACAACTATAATTACCATGTTGTTGAGTATGAACTGTGTTCTCCTAAGAGTCATGATATTTTCTTAATTGCTTGGGGAATGGTACATGACGCCTACCAAAAACTGGGGGAAGAGGAGAAAGACACCTATCATATTTGTTTGTAGTGGATAAAAGTCTCCTTTAAAATAAGATCTGTTTAAGTTGAATCACCAATCATTGGTCATCTCCCCAAATAGTAAATAGGTTGTTTATGATGATTGAGGGAGGGATCATTAAATATTTCCTAGTTATTATTCATAAATAAAAGAAAAGGGAAAACAAAATAATTTCTTCCCCCACCAAGTCCTGGTCCTCCAACCAGAGCAGAGTCTACCAAGAAATTCCAAACAAAGTGCAAAGTGGCGTAATGCCCCTTGAAGGTCCCGGATGTGGAAGTTCTCCTGTTGGACTCAGTCCTGGAACCCCATTCCATGTGGAGGTGCCTTATGTTTAGGAACACATATTTCACTTCTAAGTGAGTTGTGCTTTCAGTATTGAAATCGATCTCTCCAACTCCCCGAGTGACTCACTGTTTGTACATTTGCATATTTTCATATTTACATTTAATGCCTTGGGAGATTGTGGACTCGGTGGACAATCTGCCAAAAGTCTTTGTCACTCCTTGGGGCATCCTGACTGATGAGAATTGGAGCTTGGTTTGGAAAGAACAGAGGCAATGATCTTTCACCTTATTTGGGAAGGAAAGGAAAACTCAGAACTGAGATGAATGATTTAGAATTTTCATTCATTCAGCAAGAGTTGAGACATTCCTTTTGCATGCAGAGGCCTCTAAGCTTGCTATGGTGAGAAACTCAAAAGTAAATAGAACATGATCATGGTTTTCACCCCTCTACTGAAGCCTGGGTTCCTCACAGAAAATATATATTTGCTCTCCATAGTGGTCAAACGACAAAAAATCCATCTACATATAGAACGAATCTGCAGGCAAAAAAAAAAAAAAAAAAAAAGAGAAAGTGTCCTTGGGGAAGGGACCTCACCAGCTCTGTGCTACCAGCTGTCACGGGGTGCTTTCAATTGAAACCAACAAGTTAATAAGAAAAGAGAGGGTAATTTATAAATTCCTTGAAATGAGGCAATGCCCACCCCTGACAAGAAGATGTCCTTATTGGAATTCTGCTAATGCATAGATATGTGGTCTTTTTTTTTTCTTAGAGATTTTCTTGATTCTTCATGTGACAATCTTAAAGTTTATCTCTGATAAGCTAGTGAATTAGATAAAGTTGGACTCCTAAAGAAATCAGAGATCTTTGGAAAATTTGGCCTATTCCCATTAGAAGGTCAATAAAACATTCCAGGGGTGGCAGACATTTTGCAGAAAAAAGAAAAAAAGTTACTTCTGTCTACTATCCTCACGTTTTTATATTTTCAAGAAGAGGAGTAACAATTAAACTTTCTAGATTTTGGATGTGGATAGAAGACTTCTCATCTGAAGTAACTTACTTCCTTAAGGAGTCCCTGAAATTCAGTAGACATACATAGGGTATGTTATATGTCGTGGGACCCTGGAACCAGGGTCATGTGCTTCTTCCCCAAACCCTTCAATATAAAAGTCAAATCCAGCACAGTGAGCCTCTTCATGCATCTAGGTTTCTGCCTTTATTTTATCAGGGACTGGAATCATTCTTTCAAGTCCCATCTGTAGGCTGCCTTAGCCCTGTCTTGGTATCTACAAATGCTGCTGCCCCACCTCTCGTAGAGATGATCCAAACCCTCCCATCCCGACCATGGGAAAAACAGGAGATGCTGGAATTGCTCGCCGTGTGAGGCTCTTAGAGATGCTTTCTGTTCCATGTTCATCAGCCACAAGATTGAAGGAATAGGAGCTATTCCAACCTGTTGGCCAAAAAGCCAATCTGAACAAGTTCCTCTCCAGCATTGTGCAGAGATAGCATTTTGGATGCTGTAGTCAGGAAAAGGGTTCCCTTCTGGATGGGTTATTCACACCAAGGACAAAGTAGAGGGCTGAGTCATGGTCCTGTGAGAGTTTATTTATTCTCATCTAGTTTTCTAACCACTTTGCTCATTGTTAACAGCAAGTGCACATTGTCACTCAGACTGTGCAATTTACAGACATTGTAAACTAAGGATTGTTTATCCCATTTTGCAGATGAGGAGAATGAGGCTTAGCTGTGTCCATATGCCCAAACCAGGCTCCAGGCTGGTGAGGCCTGACTCATGCACTTGTGTGCTTACCCCGCATTATGTGCATGTAGCCTATGCTATGATGAAACTCATACTTATTATGCACCCAAAAAAAAGAACACTTGAAAATATGGATGGTAGGGCTGGAGCGGTTGCTCAGTGGTTACAGTGCTTGCCTGGCATGTGCAAGTAAACGGGTTCAAGCCTCAGCACCACGTACACAACTAAGTGTCAGAGCAACGAGGGCCATGTGAGAAACTTAATGAAAATTGATTCTCTCTCTTTCTTTCTCTCCCTCTCTCTCTCACACAGTCCTTCTCTCTTTAAAACAAGCAAAAAAATATAGATTGTAAATCTGAGATCTGAACTCCAGTGTACCCTACATCAATGCCCCAAATCTTTCCTTTCCAGTACACTAACTTCACTAACAGAAGCTTGAAGGTTACAATAGGTTTCATAAATGATCTTAACCTGTACTCTCTAAAATACCAATCCCAAATTTTTACTAAGGGCCAATTCTTGTTCACTGTAGATAAAGAACACAGGAAATGAAAAGAAACTTCTCATTGATAGAAACCTTGGTATCACCATATTTCACAGGATTACAGTGAGTTGCTCACAGGAGTGCAGTTAATGAGTAAGGAAACAGAAGTTTCTCCGAGGCTTGTTTTGTGTTCATGTGTCAGCAAGATGACGCATATCACATTTTCAGTTCCATTGCTGAACTCACGTTAGGACTTTTTTTTCACTCAGATATTTTTCTTCCATTATTGTGTTGGAAACATAGACTTTTCTAACTTTAAGGAACTAGCTTTTTAAGTTCCAGAAGTACATAGATTTTTTTTTGTTGTTCACCATAGTCTTACATAGTGAAGGGATTTGTTATTATACATTCATATATGCACATGATATGACAATGTAAGTTGAACCCCATCCTTACCCAGGAGTACCCCCTTTCTCACCCACTCTTCTGCCTCATATCTCCACTGCATTCCCCCCAATTACAGATATAAATGTATATATACATATATGTTTATTTTGAATTTTCTAGTTTTCTATGGCTTTATAGGTATTATTCAGTTTATTAGGGGAGTAAAGTATTCCATACAATATTTATAACCCTCTTTATCTCACCCTGTCCTCTACCACCCTGCACCCTCTGCTCTCCTCCCCTACATAACTAGACTTCCCCTAGATCATATGTTACTCCAAATTTGATGAGAATAATATAAAACTTGACTATCTTTCACCCTATCCTTAGTTTTACTCTAGCTTCCACATATGAGAGAAAACAATTCAACCTTTGAGTCTCTGAGCTTGGCTAATTTCACTTAGCATAATTCTTTCCATTTCCATCCATTTACCTGCAAAGCCCAAGTGTATGGAACTTTTTATGGATACCCTGTTCCATGATTCTGCAGTGAACAACCCTATAACTCCGTTTCATTATGGGAAGAGTGTTTTGATAAGACGCTCTGTGTTCCATTCCATGGGGCCATTTAAAAAAACTCTGGTAACTCTATTGAAAATGAAATATACTGGACATTTTTTACAAGAATAAAATAATAGAAGTAACAATTCCCAGCATGCATTGAGCCTTTCACGCATTATGTCACTCAGCTCTCTGAAGGAAGACTGTTATTATCGTGAACCCCCTCTTGTAAGGGAGAAATTGAGTACTGGGCTTTACTAACTTGCCCAGACTCAGGCAGCAACTTAGTGGCAGTGCTGGGGTTGGACTCAATTTGTGATTGCAGAAATAGAAGATAGAAGAGCTGCCTTGCAGAAAAATAGGTAAGAATATGAGCAGAATCCAGACTTCTGTTTTTCTAAAATGTTGTATTTAATTGACTTTCAAAAAGAAATCCACCTAAACTGTATAAGCTCTGACCCTTTCAGCTCATGATCATGCTAAATCAGAGGGCCTGTGATACAGGTGTGTGAGTTGGTGGAGGGGTAATTGGGAGGTGTCTGCCTAAGGCTGCTGCCTGTTATGAGCCGTGCTATTAGTGTGGACTGCTGCTTTCTGATTTGGAAGGAATCTCATTGCTGCCTGTGGATCTGGGGCAAAACAGTCCAGTCTTCATAGACTTTGCTATTATTTCGTGTTAATAACAGTGATGACACAGGCCTGGTTTTCTTCTGTCAGGTCTTGTTATAGGTAATGGTGGATGTTATAACCACAAACAATTATTTGTGTAGTAATGATCTGCTCAGAGCGTTCCCAACAGAACAGAAGTTCACCCAGGTCCTTTCAGTACTGCTGCAGAGAGCTCACTCTTGGCCACAGTGCTGTTCTGGAATGGTTTCACCAGCAGAAAAAGATTACATGTCAATTACCATCCTCCATCTTGGTTGTTTTGGGCATTTGAGGACTTCCTTTAGACTGATTCCAGATATCTTTTACCTTAGTCACCAGCTTTTCAGATCAAAGAATATTTCTCTTGTCTGTTGCTTCCTTCAGATTTCTCAATTCTGTATCCATTAAGCCCAAAGTGTCATCTCAGTCTCTGGGTAAGACTTTCTTGTATTCTGCTTTGGATCTGTAGGAAATTAAGCTTGTTTATTTCAACTATTTATTAGGTTAGGATACATTTATCTGTCATGTCAGTCCAAGCACAACTTGGTCAGCTTGTCTATTTATGCCATTTTGAAATAGGACAGTGTATATTTAGGTTCCTACTTCCCTTCAGGGCAAGATTTTAGGGGTAATTTTCATTTGTTAACTACAGTTTGCCCCAGTTGGGATATGCTAGCCATACATCTTATTCAACACCCCATACATTTTTATAAACAAAATACTAGAATCATTACCTATATCCAACTGCTGACATTTTCCTTTTACACTGTCTGGGTAGATCCACTTCTTCCTACCTAGGCTGTACATGGAATTTGCTTCCATGTCTTTATCAATGTTATGAAAATATTCAGCTTGTTTCTATACTGATTATGGGTATCTTGTACCATTCCCCAGAGTAATATATGGTATGTATACATGTATGTTTCTGTATATATATAGGGGTCCCATTAATGCTCTGTCATCTAATGGAAAATTGGTGTAGCAAGAACTTCATTAGAACCCTAATGTTTCAACAATGAGCATCAGTAGAATTTCCAAAGGGATACATTATGAGGAACTTTGCTTCAACTCCAGTGCCCACAATGGCACCTAGCCTGCCCCGTTATGCAAACTTAGGCCCTAAAACAAAGACTTGGTTGGATTTTCTGAACTTAGAGTATGCCAACCTGAGATTTAACCAGTAGAGTTTAATGATGACATTCTCCAACTAAATGTGTGGGCCAGTGAACATTAAGCTGTAGAGAAAACTTTTGGAGAAAGCATTAGACTATTGGGGCCCCTATAAAAACAACAGTATGGTGTTGCCTCAAGATTTTGTTGAGAACGTGACCTCACACATGTGTCTTCTTTCTTTGTTTTTGTTCACTGAGCAGTATATTAATTAATCCTGGAAACCACCTTAAGATCCAAGAAGGTACTTTAGGATTTTTCATCGCAAGTGATGCCAAAGAAGTTAAAAGGTAAGAGTTTATTTTCATCTGCCTTCCTTTCTGGCCCATCCATAGACATCCTGGTCTGCTATGATGGGCATGCTTCCATATGGGATTCTGACTCCAAAACCTCTTAATGTATCCATGCATCAAATGGTATAAAAGTTTAAGAAACAGATTGTGCTTTCAAATACTTTCATGGACTCCTTTACACAAAGTCAATTCATTATCTTTGAATTAAAATAATAAATTTTAGAACTGGGGAACTTAGTTACCTGCTCCTTCATCTTACAAGTGAGGATATTTAGACGCAGAGAGCTAAAGAGACTGCTCAAAGTCATCCTGATTCTCGCTGACTCAGAACAACACAAGAGGATGGAAGGCTCCTTGTCTAGGGTTCTTAAGACTATCTGGGCAAATTTCCTTGAGAGTTATCAGTGTTTTACTCTAGGTGTCAAATGAAATTTCAAAAAATTTGAATTAATTTCAAATGAGACATCAAATTGGCTCTGTTTCTTTTTGCAACTTCCTAGGTAAGCGGCTAGAGCTGTCGGTTTCAGTTGTGAAGCCTCTGGAGGCAGAGTTCAGGATTTTGTTAGCCTCAGTTTCAGGCATATTTGTGTCCTTATACCTGTGTAAGTACCTCAGGGAATCCCAGGGCTATTGATTCTATAACTATCAGCTTGGAAAAATTTTTTAACAGAAAATGATGCCAATGGCCAGGAAGGTCATTCATATCAACAATGTCACATCAAGTATTTCAAGTGAATTATTCATTGTAGAATTCTAATTGTTTATGAAAATGTATTGTCTTCATTCAGTGAATTTCTGCTCAAGCCTGCTCCATGCTAGGTGTGCTACCTTCTTTACGTCTTCTCTTTCAAATAACCCTGGAAGGTAACTCTTGATAAACACTGAGGGCTTCGGTTTCCTCATCTGCAAAACTAAGAGAAATGATTTGTCCAAGGCCACCCAGCACACAAGAAAGTGGCAGAACTCCAGTTGGAACTGGTCTTCCTTTTCTGAAACCCAGGCTCTTTCTGCTGATTTGATAATGTTAGTATGTCCTTATAGAGGGCTTGCTGAATGCCAGCTTTGTTCTGGGTACTAAGTAGCTTTTCTCTGTTTGTGAACTCACTCAATCCTCATGCAGTACAGATAGGTACTATTACCCCCTCCCAGTTTGCATAGGAGGAAACTGAAACACCGGCTGATTGGCCAACTTGCCCAAAGTCACACTACCAGTGAGAAATAAAGCCGGGATTTAAATCCAGGATGTCCTCCTAATTATGTGCCAGGTTGAGAAAGCCTGCCATGCAGAGTACAAAGCAATGAAACTTGACAATTGATGTTTATAATTTTTTTCTTTCCACCCACTCTAGCATATAACCAATCCCAGTTAGAAAAGTTTTGGGAAAAAAAAAAAAACAGGGTGGAGGAGCATGATTTCTTTTTAAACTGAGCTTTCCAATAACTCGCATTTTCTTCTGTAAATTGGGAAAAGATTACCATTATTCAGTTGTGGGAGAAAAGTATCCCCCTTACCAGGTTCATGGAACTTTGCCGTTCTTCATTAATATCCCGAGAAAGAAGTTCATGAGAGACCAGGATGTGGGCTGCATGGGGCTGACCCACTACCAGACCCTCTGGAGGGGAAGGCTGTGTTCTCATCCAGATGTGGGACACAAAAGCTGGAAGCACATCTCAGCAACATGCACAGGAGCCTGGGGAGCTCAGCCGTGTAGTACATCATGTGCACCTCCCAGATAGCACACAGAATTGGAAACTCCCATTTGTGTAATTCTATTTCCTATTGCAACTCTCACTAATGAATGTCACAAATACCAGGCAGTCCAAAAAACAAATTACCTCCTATATTAGGGAGTGCAATATGTCTCATTTCTGTGCTTTATGGTCTTCCCAAATACATGCTGACACAATCAGCTACAAGCAGCCTGTAATTTTCCACAGTGTGTGATGTGTCAGAGCAAATGCTGTCAGTTAGGGTATTTCAAATAGATGAAGACTGCAGAAAACCACAGAAAGGACATTGGAGATTTGAATGAAACTAAACAAGTTTTGTAAAAATGGAAAAATAGATTATGACGATCTAATATTGAGTTTGCACCCTCTGCTGCAAAAAAGCAACAAAAGAAGTTAATGAATTCTAGCTCGTAGGAACTTTCAGATGCAATGCTTTAGAAAACAGGAGTGAAGCCTTCCAGTTCCAGTCTTCGAAACACTTTGGGATGGTGTTTGGGAACTTGGTCTTTACTCCTTGCCCCTAAATAGTTTTCTTTTTAAATGACCTTGGAACATGGTCTAGTGGCTCACTGATTCTATTTGGTTTGCAGATGTGATTTCTGGATGAGTTATAATTTTAAAAAAGTAAATTAGTTGCCAAGGAGAAAAAAGCCATCTGCTTTTATATGAAAATCACTTTTATTGGTTTCTCCTAAAAAAAATCGTCATACCTAATCATAGGAAGCATTCCTGTATTCATTCATTCATTCATTCATTCATCAAATGTCAGTTAATATTTAGGAGGCTCTGTACTGGGTGCCACAAAAGTGGTAACAAGCAGGGGAGAGGAGGCCCTGCTCTACTGAGGCTCACATTCCAGGCAGGAGGGAAGTACAGGTTTTTAAATTCATGATAAATGAGTGGATGCAGCTAAGTTACTGATTTTAGTTGAGTGTCAGTGCAGGCTGCTCTGAGAGCATGGCATTTGAGCAGAGGTAGAAATGGGGGGAAAGGGTTCATCATGTAGAGATTAAGTAGGAAGAAGAAATATGGTGGCAAGAAGATTGATGTGCTCAGAAAATCCAAGGCAGAAAGCATGGGTCAGGGAGTAGATGTGGGAGAGTGGTTTGAGATGAGCTGAGATGAAGAAGGCAGAGGCTGGTTCCTCTCACACTTTGTAAAAGAGGTTGGGTTCACTATAAAATGGAAGTCACTGATGATCTTAAACAGTGGTGATGTGGTCTGATTTATATTATTATACAGACATCCTACCTGCACTATAGAGAATGGATGTCCTGGAGGTGGGAGACTCAAAGACTATTGCATTGTTTAGGTGAGAGATGCTAGCAGGTACGCAGAGGTGAAAGGTTCCATTAGGACCACATTTGGATGATCTGCAGGATCCACTGATGGGCTAGATGGAGGAAATGAGAAATCAAACATAAGGATCAAGGCTGAGTCCTAAATTTTGAATCACAAGCATTGAGTGGACAATGGCCACCTCTTTGAGATGGGGAGAACTGGGAGAGGAACAAGTTTGGGGTGGTAGGAAGTGAAGACTTCTCTCTGGCTTGTGGTAAGCAGATGTGTATAAAACATTCACATGGAGTTACCACACAGGCAAGGGGATTCAAATGTCTCAAGTTGTGGGAAAAGGGTAGGAGTGGAGATGTAAACATAGGTACTGTGTCAGTGAGGGTCCCTGCAAGAAACAGATGACACTCTTACCTGGGAAACAGGAGGAGGTTTTGATGAAGGGACTCTAGAAAGTTGTGGCCAGCAGGTTAAGGAGAACCAACAACAGGTGGCAAGGCACCTCAGAACCAGCAACGGACGGGTCCACTTCCCGCCCTAGAACTGCGGGGCATGGGGAAAGACTGTCCGAAGCTGGAGTTTGTGGTTTAGCAATGGCCACCCAGGGAGAACTTTGTTCTTCAATAGACAAATGTCACAATTATTATTCCACAACGTGGCAGGGAGGGAGATCATCTCTTCCCACTCTCCAGTCTCCTTCTGGTTCCTGCCATTGACCAAACACAACAGGAAACCAGAGGACCAGAAGACCATAAAGGCCAACTGTACAGACACAGAGCTGGACTTCTTGATGATGTGAGGCAAGGTCACCAGACGAAGGCTACTGGAGGAAGGGGTGCAGTGAGCCAGAGAGGAAGTGGAGAGGGGAGCAGGGAGAGTCATTTTGGAGCATAAGAAAGGAAGCTCCGGGAGAATGGAATAGATTCCCAGGAGTGTGAAAAAGGCCCCTGAAATCCATGATCATGGATTTAAAGTGAGAGCAGTGGGTGAAATGGAGTTGCTAAGTGAGCATGAGCATGAGACAGGTGGGGAAGGGCATGGTGCCCTGCATTTGGGGGATGTGCTTTGGGATCACCTTGGACACCCCCACCCTAGTCTCATTTCACTCATTAACCTTACTTGTCTCACCCTGGAAGATGTTAAGTAAAGCAACCTGGAACAGAAAGAAAAACTTCATGACCTCACATGTTTGTGGAATCTAAAACAGTCAGCCCATAGGATCAGAGACAGGCAGGGTCCTGTGTCATCAAGGACTGGGTTGAGTCGAGGACTGGGGAGCTGTTGGTCAAGGGACGCAGTATTTCAGTTATCTACAAAGAATACGTTCAAGAGATCTATTGTCCCTCCAGATGACTGTCCTTATAACTATTATATACTTGAAAATCACTGTAAGAGTGAGTAAATTTCAAGTGTTCCCAACATAGTGTGCACACACACACACACACACACGATAAATAGGCTCAGTGCAATAGTGCATGTCTATAATCCCAGCTACTCAGAGGCTGAGGGAGGAAGATCACCAAGTTTAAGGTCAGACTTGGCAACTTAGGAAGGAAGATCCTGTCTCAAAACAAAAAATAAGGCATGGCTGTAGATATAGCTCAGTAGCAGAGCAACCCTTATTGAATTCTCCAATACCTAAAAAAAAAAAGTATGTTGTTTTAGTCAGTTTTAATTCACTGTGACCAAAAGATTTGACAAGAGCAGCTCAGAGAAGGAAAAGTTTGTTTTGGCTCACTGTTTCAGAAGTTCATGGTGTCTAACTCCATAGCTCTGGGTCTGAGATGAGGAAGAACTTCATGGCAGAAGGGCACTGTGGAGGAAAGCAGCTCAGGACGTGGCAACCAGGAAGCAGAGAGAGAGCTCTGCTTTCATGCAAAATGTATACCTCAAAGACACTCACCAGTGGCCTACTTCTTCCAGCCACGCCCTCTCGGCCTATAGTTACCACCCCATTAATCCATATCAGTGATTTAACCCACTGATTATATTATAGCTCCCATAATCATTCACCTCTGAAAATTCTTACATCTCATGCATGAACTTTTGGGCAACATCATATATCAAAACCATAACATTATACATTATATATATATATATATATATATATATATATATATATATATATATATAGTCAATTAAGAGTAAAATTTAAATTTGGAAGAAGAAACTAGCTTTAATTCATTCAGACATATCATCTTATAATCTCTTTAGTAGAAGTGTTTTTAAGACCTTGGATTCTGGTGCCAGACTACATACATATGAATCTTGGCTCTGCTTCTCTTAGCTGTGTGGTCTTGGGCAGGTCACTTAATCTCTCTGTGCTTCAGTTTCCTTATCTGTAAAAGAGAGGTAACAATTACACCTCTTTCAAAGAGTTGCTTGAGGATCAAATGCATTAATGTTTATAAAACACTTAGAACAGCACCCAGCCTATAGTCTGTGATTTATGGTGTATTATTATTGTTGCCTGTAGGGGCAACCAGTGGGGGGGGGATGACTAAAGGAAGTGGTTGCTTTCTGCTTTTCTGCCCTTCCTGTTTCAAGGCAGATCCCCATCCACTGAGTTATTAACCACAGCTCTGTGCAGGACAAACAGCCAGATAGCTTTCCTTTCTTTGCAAAGTGGATGACAGCTGGCATTTAAAGAAATAGTGGAAGAGCTGCTCGGTTAGAAAGAGCCCTGGACTTGGATGTAGAAGTCCTGGGGCTAGCCAAGCTCCAGCATCGGATGACTTTGGACGGGTCATGACAACCTCCTCAGTTTTCTGATGGGGACATTGGGTCCCGGAGATTTGGCTGCAAGTTCCCCACAATCTCTTCCAGATCCAAGAGTCTTCACATTGGTTTCCAGCCAGTGCCAGTCCTAAATGCAAGTCCTGTGGAAAACATAACAAAGGAATCTTGGAATCAATTGGCCAAGAATTGTTTATTTCTTGAGCCCAGTCAGGAAAAGACCATGTTTATCCTTGGACTTCAAGTTCATGTTGGAAGTGGTAAAGGCACTAAGCCAGGGATTTTGTTAGGTCCTAGATCCAAAAGGTTGTAAGGCTGTTCCAATGAATTTTATCACCACCTCTCCCAGTTCAGATGCTTCTGTACTTATCATGGGCTACATCCCAATAAAGTTGAAAATATCATGTCAAAAATTCATTTGATACACTTAACCTACCAAACATCATAGCTTAGCTTAGCCCATTACGCTCAGAGCTTTTACATTACATTACTACTGAGCAAAACCATCTAACGAGTAAGATTTTTTTAAAAAGTAGCATCTCATGTACTCTAAGTACGTGATTTATAGGTTCACTTTTGCACCATCCTAAGCTGAGTACCATCTATGCTGAAAAGGCACAGTCTGCCCATGCTGTTCTTCTAGACCCTGTGATCTTAAACAGTGCTGGAGTGATCTTATTTCATTTCTTCCAAAGTACTGTTGACATAGCCAATGCACTATGTAATCCTATATTGACACCCAGATCTGATTAGGGGATTTTCTGTTGACTTCTTCTTCTAGGCTCCTTCTGCCCACCCGTTCTTCTGCTCAGCTGTGGTCAGCTGAGTTTGCCCCATAGTGGGAAGAAAGCCTTCATTTATGACACATTCTCAGGGTTGCAGTAAAGGAAGTGGGTCCAGCCAGCTGTGGAGTGAAATGAGCTATGAAATCCCAGAGGGAGTTTGACAGAGGAGCCACTAGACTCCTTGCCTTTGCTGATCCCTCCCCGCCTTCCTCCTCAATGCTCTCACTAGGCTAAGAAGAAAAGGTGCTTTCAAAGGGACGAGGCTAATATTAGCGTGTGACTCAGGAGCACCAGCCTTGCCCCTGCCCCGACACACACATTTAGTATATATTTGAGTAGGCTGTGGGATTTTGGAGTAACTTCCCCATCAAAGCTCCAGAGCTGACTGTTCCTGTGTCTCAACAACTAGCATCAAGAGCTGTTCTCAAAAAGGAAAGATGGGCAAGCAGTGCGGCATGTCACATACCCACCTTCCTCCTGGTTCCTCTGCAAATGGAAGTTTATGAGAAGCACTAGCTCACATCACTAAATCCTGTGTTTGAAACAAATGGTCTTGCAACAAACATTTCCGTCTGCAAACGTCTAAACTTTTCAAAAGATTAAAGGAAATTAGTGCTGGCATGTTTCATTAATTTGGCACCACCGTGGAGGAAATGTGGTACTCATTTCATTTGGTTGGATTATGAAATATGTCAGTTTTTCCATTCTCTTTCTCCAGGGCATTTTTTTACTGCAAGGCCTGTCATGATGACATCACAGATCCCAAAAGAATTAAAAAATGCGGCTGCAAACGGCGTAAGTAGTGTTTCTCTCCCCTTTCCCTCCCCCTCTCCTTCCTAGTACCCAAATCCATTCTCCTTCCCCTCTTCCTATTAGAGAAACATTAAACATCAAGAGTTCTCTTGAATATGTTTATGTTTCACCCAGAAGTTTAAATTAATAGGAAATAAATAGCTGTCTACAATTAGTTAGAGGATGGAAAAATCACCACCATTAGCACGCAGGGGTGAACTTAGTACGCAGTCTCTGTGTCTTGACTCTAGAGGAATGCCCAGGTAGACTTATCCAGGCTAACACAGTCAAGCATGATGTAGAAAAACAGGACACTCAGGCAGCTGCTATTGCACAGATCTGTAATCCTAGCTACTTGGGAGGCTAAGGCAGGAGGATCCCAAGCTCCAGGTCAACTTGAGCAACTTAGTGAGACCCTGCCTCAAAAGAAAAAATGAAAAAGCGATGGGGGGTACAGAGTAGAGGACCCACAAATTCAATTCCCAGGACCAGCAAAAGTAAGGAGGGCACCTAAGACTATAGTAGATGGAGTGTTTTTGTGTAGTGATTTCCAGTGGATAGGAAGCAACCACATGAAGATGGCTATACTAGGACTGAGAGGGAAACTGAGTCTCCAAATTGAAATCAACTCTTTCCACTTAGGATTCCTGTAAGCTTTAATACCAAAGATCAGAATTTTTCATTGTGATTCTCTCAGACCACTCCAAGAAAAGAACATTGCTCTAGCTCAGGGCTTCAATCACCATTGTCCCAAGGGGCAGCCTCAAGCTGGTTGCTCAATAGGGTGGCCTGGAGTGGTCTCAGTCACTTCTGACCTAGCTGGTAGCATGCCTCTTGTAAAGCAGCTGGGGCCTTAGCAGTGAATCTAAGTGACTGGCTTGGAGCTCTCCAGAGACCAGAATTTCAAGTGTTCTTGGCCTCAGGAAGGCTGTGCCTTTTGCAGCAATGATGCTACATTGCCTGGTAAAAAATCCCTGTCAACCTGGACAAAGCAAAAATAATAATCCTTTTTTCATTTGGCATTTTAGTGTTTGAAGAGCTCCTTGTGATGGTGGCTTTGATCCTTACCATAACCCTGTGTAATTGACAGGGGCTATTATTAATCTGTTTTCACAGAAACAGGCAGTGAGGATTCCTAGTTTAGTGAGAGGGCGAGATTGCTGATAGTCATTCAGCCAGCGTTCAGGGGTTCAGGTCCCCCAAAGGCCTCTCTTGATGCTGTTCTCTGAACACCCTAATCTTTTTTTGAAGGAGGGAAGGGCAAGATAGGTGACCTTGGTTTTGATGAGTATGATCAAAATCATGAAAGATCACACCATAAAATATTTTTCCATAAACAGACCAGTCAGTAGAGCACTGGGCCTGGAGCATCCCAAGTGAAGCAGGGCCCTTTTGTACTATACTCCTAAAGGGACATGTATAAAACCAGAAAGATAAAAATACAGTACCCCTGGAGCAAAAGGAAGTTATTCAATCCCTTGGGCAAGTACCCATGAGGCAACTCTTGGTTTAGAAAAGTTTCTGTGTAAATCCTTCAGAATGCCTCCCAAACCAGCCAAGGCCTACTGTTTTGTTCCCTTATTGGTGACTTAACATACACAGTCCACCTTCTCCTTCCCCTGTCACCTTATCAAGATGCATGTTTATTGACACCTCATAGCAAGAACCTCTGACTTCTTGAGACCTATGAATTCCCCCATTATGATGTTCGTTCTGGTAGAGCATCTGAGAGGTTCAGAAGCAAATTCACTCCTTGTCCAATCCTACGCAGCCTCCATGACTCAAACACCCTTCGTACGAGGCAGTCTACCCAGGCCTGCTTGGTTGGCTATGAAAACAAAAACACAGCTCAGCTGTTTGGGCATCTCCTGTGTCATTTCCATCAGAAGGAACAGGACATCGGAAGGGCAGAGGTCAACAGAGAGTAACAAACACAGGAGGGTGAACTCTTTTCTAAGGAAACTTTAGTCATGAGTTTTGGAAAGGTAGGAGAGTGTTGAGGATAACAGTCCATGAAAGGATATTTATTTGCTAGAGAGCCTTGTCCCAAAGGGACAGCAATGAAGCAGCAAGACTACATACAATGTACTGACGGAGTACCCTCTCACACATTTTTGCGTGCCCTCTCTGTGCTAGGTGCCTTTCTTGGTGAAGGATGTACTGTCCTCACCCTCCTGAGACCTTCACGCTAATCAGTGAACACAAACCAACATTATACAAACAAATATTTTACAAAGCCAAGTGCTAAGAAGAAAGGAAAGCCCATCTGAGGATGTGAGGGATTTTATAGGAATCCTACTGCTTCGTAGCTTGGAACGTCAGAAAGGTCTCTACTAGGAGGGTATGTTGAAACTGAGCCCCATATCCAAGTAGGGAGAAGAGCAAGGGAAGATTAGGTTTCTAGTGCCTGAAGGATGGCAGGAAGGCTGGTTGGGTTGATGGCACTAGATGAGATCAGAGAGGAAGGTGGGGTGGTGGTAAGAGGATGGATTTTATTCCTAACTAGGAAGCCATTGGAAGAGTTCAAGCAAGGAAATGACACCATCAGTTCTCAGTCGAGAGATCTTTTTGGTGTCTAGGTAAAGAACAAACTCAGAAAGCCTACTGAGGGAGAAAGTGGATGGATGGAAAGAGAGCTTCTTCCACTTTCACTGATGCTAAGTGCCCCTCCTAGGACACTGCAGTGGACCACATTTTAAAAGTTCTTGCAAACAAAGATTTGACCTCCAGAGTATTCTTCCATCTTGGGCTTGGGCTAGCAATAGCACTGACCTTCAGCTTCATCCTGGGGGAGAGGCCCATAATTGTTTAAAATAACCTTATTCTCTTCATTCCCTTTAAAGTCTATGATCTTCCATCATGCATGGAACACATTGCTGTAAAATGACTGCCTCTACCAAGCTAAGCCAGTGTGACAGGGCCCTCAATATGAGGTTAATAGTTGATAACCATCAGAATTGTCCTAATGTTGTTTTTTCTAATTAAAAGGCCATAGCCCAGAGGGCAGGATGTTGATGTGTATGTGTATGGGGGGTGTGTTAGAATAACATGAATTATTGAATTGAAACCTCCCCATGTTAGGCCAGACAGTGAGGAAACAGGAGAAAATATGTTTTGGTTACAAAGAATATTTACATTAGAGAGAGCTTGGATTCTTTGTAACACACTGGGAGATTCCCATGTTATTGGGTAGACATTACCTGGTATCCTAAGTTGGAGAAGGTAGTTGACCCTCCTAGTCTCTTATCCAAGCCTGTTAGTTCAGATGTTAATAATTCACCCTGAAGTAGTATGTGTCCATGAAGGTAGAGCTAATGACAGTCCCTGGCCCTAACCCAGTTCTTCCCCTTGTAGCCCTGCCACCCTTCCTATTCCCTTTAATTCAGTAACCGTCAACATTTCATGTCATATTATCCAGAGAAAAATGGAGTGTGGACTTTCTGTTTCTGGAAATCCTGTGTTGGTACAGTTTGACTTTTGCATTTCTTTCCATTTTTTCATAGCTCTTCATCGAGGATGTGAGTCCAACCCAGTGAGCTGGCCAAGGAGCAAGCTCCCAGAATCTGCCATTTACCTTTTTCATTTTTCTTTTTCTGTGTAACAAACCTGGTCTAATGATTTACATTTTCCCTCTTAGCCTCTGAAAATTTGCCAAAGGATAGTCTTCTAAGGGACTAGTCATGTCTAGATTGATGTGTTTGAAGGAATTTTCTTTAATTTCTAATCATTGACATATCTTTGATTTATTTTTTTTTTCTCTTTGCTGCCTTGGAATATGGCCCCCACTCTCTTTTAACTGCACACTGGTAGTGATCTATTGTGAGTAAAACGGGTTCCCACCAGCCCGGAGTCTAGTTCCCCTGTCTTTTTCTAGATCAGATACCTCCTTCATTTTCTGTACAGTTTCAATTCCATTTTACTTTCGGTATACATGTTGCATGTAGCAATGACATCATGCCCCGACTTGAGTAGCTTGGAGCTGGAGAGTCCCTGGAGCCCACTCTCCGCACATCCACCCACCCCAGCTTCTGATGCTGGCCAGCTTCTGATGCTGTCTTATTTTTTCACTTGAAAATAAGACCTTGACAACCATGTGTTTCTCTTGAAGGCCTTGTCTCAGGACTTTGAAGGGACACTGATTAGACTTGAGTAATTACCACTCTAATGCTAGTTGCCTTGTCCATCAGGGGTCATTGTCATGCTTGCCTTTATTATACTTGGTCTCCTCTGCTATGGAGCTTGAATTCCTCCCCTGACGGAAACACATAGGCTACATATATATTCCTGTGTTGTGATATATATATGGAGTGCACCAGTATTTTATATGTAAAAATGTATATTTTTATATATAAGTGTAGAGATGTTCCATAGAGAGGGGGATGTATTTTTTATAGTATATGTGCCTCTCTATACAAGAAAGTGCTTGTTAGAGAATTAACCGTACCCACCTTTGAAATCGTAAGTATCTAAACAGCCCTCCTGAAGACAAGTATTTCCGCAGTGGTATTGTTTCCCACAGTCTATGAAGTTCCCTTGCTTTAAAGCAAAGTTTCTCTTTTTAGTCAATACTGTGCAGAACCTTCCCTGCCTCTATCAGCATTAGTCAGGTATCTTGGAATATCCATTTATTTGTTTAAGTAAGAAATAATGGTTCCTGAGAATGTTCCCTTCCCTTAATGAGTTCTGTGGGAGTTTGAACAAGTCCACATGAGTCTTGGTGCCCTAACTTACTCAAGCAGTAGGATTCCCTCTCACCCAGCCAGATGTGGCAGTTGAGGAGGAGCTTTTAAGGGCAGTATTTCCGAGGGTGACGCAGAGCAATGTTGCTCTCAGGGGCAGCACCAATCAGCAATGAGACACAATCCATAACTCATTCAGTCCAATGGCTCTGGAACTTGGAGAAGATATTTCATCGGTGGGTTCTCCCAGATTTCTTTGCACCAGGAGCAGCAAATTGAGCATCTGATTCTAGCTAGTCTTCAGTGTTCGGAGGGCACGAATGTTCAATGTGAAAATAAAATGGTAAAAATCCAAAACAATGACCTACTTCAACTCTATGCGCAATTCTACAGAACTTGACTCTGCAGCTTCCTTCACCTGCTGATCCAGAGTTTGCACAGTCCACCTAATGTTCCTTCAGAATTGGAGAAAAACATGATGTCAATCAACAAACAGCTCTAGTGCCAAATTCTTCTACCTTTCCCAGCTGCAGTGTGATCGTTGAGGGCAGAATCAACTAGCTCAAGACGCCCCCTGCTACTGACATTAACTAGCTTTGTCTTTCCCATATTCCTGTTCTTGGAAAACAACCTGGAAGAACTTTGTTTTTCTTCCAGAAGGCAATGGGAGAAATTCTGCTAAGTGAAGACATCGTTCCCTCATGTAGAGGACTTGAAAAACTATTCTTTGATTCCCAGTGCCACATCAACACTGTACTTCAGACTTAAACCTTGGCAGACTTTTCTTCCACAGATATTTTTGTTTATCATTTCAGTTGCTGCCAAGCACATGGAGAGTAGCTTCAGGGTTCATGGTTGGAAATACTGTTTCCTTCATTGCACTGATTTTTAAAGTGAGGTTGTGATCTGAAAAGTTCCTACTAGTTGAATGGCAGATCTTTTAATTTTTTCCTCCCACACCAAGTCTTCCCTTGAATTAGTTCCATTTGAAACCTAAAATATCCACCACCCCCCCCCAGTAGTTGGAAGACTCCACCTGGGCTTCTCTGTCCAGAGCTGCTTTTACTGCCCCTTCCAATCCACCCTGGAAATTAAGATTCTGCAATTGCAAATTGGCTGACAATTTGGTTGCTGATGCAGGAGGCAGATGGTGCTGGGGAAAGGATGGAATCCAACTCTGCCTCCCATTCCAGGCTTGGCTCGGAAGGGCTAACTAGCAGACAACCTGAGTTTGACAGATGATTGTCAGTTTGTCCCAAGGAAAGAGCAGTAACTGTGTTACATCTGCAGCGAGTTTCATTTCTCATGTTCGTGACTTTTGAAAACAGAGAACAAGTTGTCCAAGTGCACGTCTGAGAAATCTTTCCATTTCAAACACTCAAGAGTAAACAGATAGCTTTGATGGTGTCCATTAGGGAAACACTTTATTGTGTCTCTATAAATACTACAAGGAAGTCATAATGGAAATATTGGATGAATATCCACTTTATTGTGGTGAAGAAAGGCACATAAAAGCTTTTTTTTCTCAAATTATGAAACTGCCTGGACAGAGTTCTTTGGAGGAAGGTGAGACCCAGGATCTAATTTTTGGCAAATATAAGCTCTTTGAATCTGTGGCACTAATCCAGAGCAAAAACCTAATGATATGGGCCAAAGAGAAAACGGAGTCCCTGGAGGCTTATATTTCTGCTTTCCCAGTGTTAAGTCTGCCCAAGGGGGCAGTTAATTGAGCATAAAGTTCCAAGAGCCCTAAGATGGAATGACAAGTAGCTACAGCATTCACACCCGCCAGAGACACACTTTTGTTGCTCCCTGTCTGGGGAAGCTGCATCAGGCCTTGTGAAGACCCAGTCAGCTGGTGCTGCAGAGACCATGTGTTCGCAAGTAAGCACTGTTGACCACCCTAGGATCCTCTTCTAGGACCCTTCCTCCCTTTGTCCTTACTGCCCCTAACCATCTGCTGTGGATCAGAGCAGCCACTGAATTGAAATGACACTGCATACATTTCAATTCCTGGAAACAACAGGCCCTCCTTTTGCTTCTTTCAGAGAAAGGCCAGCAAGTTCAGGTTGTCAGCAAGCTGCTCTTCCATATCTATCCACTAGATGTCCTCATAGATCCACTTTGTTTTGCCATTGAACTCCTCAGGAAAACTCTTAAGGACTGCGATTTGGCAAGAAAGCAATGGGTAACTACCTGAGAAGGAAACTCAGAGAACACCAAAGAAGAGAGGGCACTTTGTGTGGCCAAGGAGTAGATAAGAAACTTGCTTCTGTTTTAAATAAATAC
Source organism: Aplodontia rufa (assembly GCA_004027875.1). Classification (NCBI taxonomy): domain Eukaryota; kingdom Metazoa; phylum Chordata; class Mammalia; order Rodentia; family Aplodontiidae; genus Aplodontia; species Aplodontia rufa. Next base: position 53,920 of record PVKS010003442.1, on the reverse strand, counting down.
TGAAGTTGAGTTTAAGTCATTTTTTGAAACCTAACCTTGGGAGTTTTAAGTGGCTCTCTGATGTCTGAAATTAATCTTCCAATCAGCTCTAGAAAAGGAAACAATCACTAAGAAATGGAAATAAAATACTATTAGTTCTTAATACCGATGATTCGTTAAAACAAAGTTGAAGGCTCGGGAAGCCAGAGAGAGAACTGAGGGAGATGACAGGGAGGTAATTTCCAAATTAGTAGATCTACCACATAATTTTGATACAACTTTATCAACTTGAGAGTATAATTTTATCCATAGAGTGTCTGTATCTTCTAGAACACCTACTACTAGGGAGACAGTCCTCATCAGTTTTCTGTTAAAGAGCTTGTCCATGACTAGAATAAGGGCCCAGAGGAAATTTCTTCCTGGCTTGCACACATCCTTCAGGCCTGATGGAGCACTTCCCCAGACGGAAGTTCAGAATCACCCTTTCTTTTTTAAGAAACTAGACCGGGAAGTATATAGGTGAAGACCCCTGACAGGGGACTAATGAACATGGACTGTTGCAGAAGTAGAGAAAAGGAGCCACCCTCCCAATTGGTGGTCTTTGGTCTAGACATTGTGACTTATGAAGGTTTGTCAACATGTGGGGCTCAATCATTTTTAACTGTTTATGTCTTGTCTTTGAGCCTTGATCATTCTTGCTGGTTTCCTTTCTTTCTTTTTCTTTTCTTTTTTGTGTGTGTGTGTGGTGGTGGTGCTTGTTTGTGTTTTTTGAGATTTCTATTTTGCATTTGGTGTGAGTGTAAAAATGACTGGGAAGGAATGACGAGTAATAGCATGCTTTCTTTTTTATGCTTATGTTGCTTTGGAATGTGACTGCTTATAATTAACAGCTAATCTTCTTATAGCAAATGGTTTTTTGCTGCTTCAATTACCAGTTTCAGCCTGTTCCTGCATGCTAACAATATGAAATTTTAGAAAAATGCATGGTTTCTAGAATAGCCAATAATGGCAGTTGCAAACAGTCCCTGAGAGTCAATGGTTTGATGTCATGTTTCCCACTGAACTCTTATGAAGTAGGTTTAAATAACCCATTGTGATGGGTTTACCTCTGACAAAAAGGTTTTAAAAGTTATTCTCTCCCCAACATTCCTCCCCTTGTCTTTAAAGATGGTATGCGTACATATGTATACACATATACATATACATACATACTTTCTTTCCCCATAAACGTGTCAGATTCTATTATTGTGTATGAACCCAAAATGGCAGCAAAAATGAAAACCAGGGACTGTTGCTAATGAGGACCACAGCATTTCTGAGTGCGATCGTCTTCTCTGCTATAGCATTTGATTTGAACATTTTTTCACAGATGTAATTTGTCTACAGTGAAACAAAGAGCCATCCTTGCTTTTCTCCTCTGTGTGTAAATAATAAATCAATTATTTTCAGTGAAAGAACTAAGAAAGGAAAAACAAGGGTTTGGTTCTCCAAGTTGTAGGCCAGATCCAGATGCAGATGAAAGGAAATTATTTTTGTGTCTTCAACTGAAGTCACCGGTCCCCCCTGTACTTGGCTTCAGCTACTGCTGTTGTTGGGGATTGTCTGGGAATTCACACTATGCCTTCTAAATTCCTTTGACTCAAATGCTATAGTGGAATATTTTTAAATACTTTTTTTGTTGTTTTGTTTTGGTAAAAAGCTCAAAGGAATGATATACCTTGCATTGAATAGGGCTGGGGCTGCATGCTGATGGGAAATTGATAAGCTAGGGTGCTAAAAGAACGAGTCACTAAAAATGTGAGCCAAGTTTACAGGAATGGAGATGCTGCTGAAGAGATCTCTCGTTCATCTCCCCCAGTGCCTGTTCTTCACGATCATAACGTTACCCTTGCTTGAAAAATATGCCGTATGGCAAGTCATAAAGGTCTTAGAACAGGACTTGACCCATCTGAGAGATTTAAACCCCTTTCCTGGTGACGGTAACATTCAAAGAGGGCAAAATCACAAGCCATATTTTAAGTAAGAGGGCAACCACTCTCTACTAAGAAGAAGCTAGGGGCGGGGTGGAGAAAACTTTCCACGTGGAAGGTGTGGGCACAGGGGATAACACCTCTCCAGCTCAAGTTCAGCTGTCACACTTGGAATAAATATGAATTCTCCCACACTGTGAGAGAGACAGGCTGGTCCATACTAAGTGATAAGTAAACATGTTTGCCTGTTGTAGCATCAAAACGAGGTACAAAACGCTTATCTTGTTGTACTGAAATATAAATTGGCTTGCGGGGTGAAGGGGAAAGGCTTTGGAAACTGCTGCGGTAACATCCAGCAGCTTTTCTAGGCCAGCATTTGGGGTGGGTCCCCAGGTAGCATGGAACCTTCCTTACTACCTTTAGAAGAGCTACCAAGGGGGCATGCGAATCTCAAGAAGAAAATTCACTGTGGGAACTATTGTCTCATTTCATGTTTTATGATTTCTAATCTATTTTGGCCAGTATTTTCTGTGTACAGGAAAAAAAAAGGGGGAATGTTTAACCGGTAGCCTGATTGCTTTCTGAATTTCCGGTGGGTGAGGAGAGAAAGACAGATGTGATTTTCAGATTCAGCTTTAAGCAGAGGGTACCCCCATGAGTAGGCAGATGCATTCCAGTAGACCAACATCTCATATGTTTTTGGTGATTTCTTATTTGCGATCTTCCTTTAATGTCAAATATGCAGCATTAGTCTTGAGTAGCTGCATTTCTTATACAGACAGATTTAGGTATTTGTTCTGTCAAGAGTAAATTTAAATTCCTGTAGCTATCATGTAAACTCACTCCTGGGAAGTTCAGCGAAGGCATCCTCAGATTCTATATTAACACGTAATCGTTTCACATCTAATTTGATGGAAGCTTGTCCCAGGCTATGCCAAATGCCCAGAAATGGATGGAAATTAGAAAAACCTACTTAAAGATATGTTTGCATCTTGCAAAGACCACTATGTTACCAAATAAGCAATTAATTTATTTGATTGGCTGTGTGTCTCTTTGTCCTCCTGCATTAACTGCACCAGGGGGAAATGCTGGTTACTATTTTCCTGTCTATAATTTGCTCTTCCTGTCATCCAAGAACCCACTGTGTTCAGCCATGCCTTTTTCCCATGGTCACCGTTCTACCAAAGGAAGAAAAATAACACACATCAGCCTTGGGGGACCATAAAGGCAATTTATATTTTCACTGCTTTTTTGATGTACAACCAAACTGTTACCAACAATCACTCTGCATTTTTTTCCCCTGGGTCAAGACTGTTAATGTGAACTAAGACCTGTGTTAAATCCCTTCAGCTTCCTTCCAGCTGTCTTGCTCTGTGTGACCTTGCCATTAACTGCCGCTCTTCCTCTCCTCCCATCCAACCACATGGTTATAGCCAAGATGTCCATCTACAAGAGAGTGAGACGGGCATGTTGTTTTGATTGCGGACGTTCTGAGCGTGACTGCTCGTGCATGTCAGGCCGTGTGCGTGGTGACGCGGACACCCTAGAGAGATCCTTCCCACTTTCTTCTGTCTCTGTTAATGATTGCTCCACCAGTTTCCGTGCCTGTAAGTTTAATCTCGACACGCACCCCCTGTCTGTGATCTCATCCCCGTCTCGTGTCGTACCCTGTGGTTCTGTGAGTCCGTTGGGCTGGTGTCTTCATCCCAGTGTGATCTGTTATGTGGTGACATGTTGCCCCTGTGTCCCTGAATGTGCTGAGGAGGGTGTCTGGCTTCGTTGGCTTCTTGTATTTCTTAAAATAATGTGCAGGACTGTGATGGAACAGGTCAGTGAGTTCTTCCTTTCTCTGGTTTAAATCAGCGTGAATGAGCAGCTTCTCAAATACCAGTACAGAGACGTGTGAAAACATACCTCTTAATATTTTGGAAAAGGTTAAAAAGTGGGCTGGATGGAAGGGAAGAAAGAAAAAGGTATAAAGAGAGCAAACTAGCTGTACCATTAAAATTTTTAATGAGCTTAATTTTGAAAATGCAGCAGAGATTAAGTGCAGATGCGTATATCCAAAAATGTATATCTATGCATACTTTATTTTTCCCTGTGTATTTCTAACCTGAATCTCGTTCTTCTAGTGCCATATTTTGTCCTATATTCTGGAAGAGTATTTTAAATCTTCTAACCTTCATAGGCTGGGGGTTCTAGAGCTTCCCCTCAGATGACTAATTCATAGAATTGTTCCATGAACATCTTTTATTTTTCCCCACTTTTTATTTCATCCTACCTAACTAGGGTATTTCATAGCAATCATGAATCTAAATAACGAAAATTGTAAGTCACGAACTGTCGTGATTTCCTTGAGTCTATAGCACAGATCTTTGTCACCAGTGAGCTCAGTGATGTTGAAGTGCTGTCACAGTCCTGTAGCTGGTTGCTGATGGGGCTGAGATGAGCCACCTCCCTGAGACCACACTCATCCCTATCTTCTCCAGAGACCTTGCTGTTTTGTTGACACAGTTCACTGGTGATGTTACTGGAAGCTCCTGGTTGAAAAGTGTGGATATGTGTCCTCATCTACATGCACAAAAGGTTGTGCTCAGCTTAAGGACTTGGGTGTCCATCAAGCATGACTGTAACCTTGACTTCCCCTCCTCAGTAGTGCAGGAGGTAGAAGGCAGTTCTTTATGGGCTTCATTCCTTCCTCTTTATCGGCAACCGTACTGCAGTCCATCCTCTCCGCTCCTAAGTGCATGATCAAGCTGTATTGGAGGTGTTTGGAAAAGTTTGTAGGACCATAGAATATCGTCTCTAATCCATGACTCATTGTTTCTTCAGAACACTGCCAAGGGATAAGACTTTAAGTGACACCTAAGAGTCACTTTGAGAGAGATTATGGGCTGCACCAACCATTTTGGTCCAGAATCACGGAAAGGAAATGTCCTTTAAAATCATTCTTACAAATAGCTCAGTATGAGTTCTTATCCCTTTATTTTCCCTGTGATAGTTCTCTCTAGTTTATATGTTACTACCCAGATGACTCAGGTCTTAGTTGCACAAAGAACTTATCTGTGATGGTGTGGCAAGACACCAAGTTCAGAGACAGGAGCCAGGGAGGGAGACTAAGGGGTGAGCTGCAGTGACATCCTTTGGCCACATCCTTTTGATTGGCCCTTGTGCGTGTAACTGCCAGCCATTTTCTGCTGTTCTCAGTAACCACTAGGCTCTAAAACACTGGCCATAGATTCAGTGGAAAAAGGAAGGAGCCATGGTGGCTCTGAGCTAGGGCCGTGGTCATGTCCTGGCCCTGGCCAACCATACCAATCACAGCAAAGTCTGGGTCCTTGTTCAAAGCCTGTGATGCCCAGTGTGTGTGCTTTCCATTTGATCCAAGAGAAACCATAATTAGAGGGATTTCTCTGTTCTGAAATTTAATCCAAGCATTGATGGAGACCAGAAGAAAATCTTGGGGCAGGATTGTCCCATCCTCTCCGAAACATTCTGGGCATGTGATCACTGTCTTTCCTGTGCCGCCAACAACAGCAACCCCACCCCCATGGAGAACATGGAGCTCTGGGCCTGTGTTGAAGCTGTAACTGGTAATGACAGCTCTGGACGAGGTTGGCCTTCTCTGTTTCATCATCCTCCTGCCGTCATCACTCCATCAAACAAAAGCAGATTTCATCTGTCCCTGTGTGAGACCACTCACCTTTGACCACTAATAATAAGTTAGAAAAATCCATTCCAATTTGAGCCCCTTCATGCACCTACATAAGTCCTTCTTCTCCAGTTAAAAAATCTCTCTCTCTCTCTCTCTCTCTCTCTGCCAAATTGCACTGGCAGAGCTCCATGGCAATCCCTGGGTGACCCTCGCTGGCGGTGGGGCTGGGTGGTGCCCATCTGACAGAGTGAGTTGACTGCAAGCGCAGTGGCGAGAGTGGGCTTTTTATTAAATATGAGCAGATGTGAAATGTAGAGGGTCTGACAATTAGAAATGGCAGGAGAAGGGCCCTGGAATCAAAGTGAGGTCAGATGGGCGGATCAGATTACTTCTCTTACATTCTTTAGTTGTTCTGAAAATCATTTTGAATTAGTGTCAGCAGAGTCATGATGGGTTTTGCCCTTTGTCTTTTATGCTGAGGCTGTATTGTTTCCCCAAGACACTCATTAAGGGTCATTATGCTATTACGGAGCTTGCTTTGGTCGCAGTTTCCCAGTTGAGCCAGTGTGCTTTGGAGACAACCTAATTCATTTCTCTCTTTCCTTTCGTCTCCCTCTCTACGGATTTTTTTTTTCCTCTTATAAGGGGAAAGATTTCCGTTTTTCAAGGGATGCTAAATTGAAACACGAAGTCCCATTACATGTTTTCTGAAGTGGGAGAAGTAGCAGGTTCCCAGAGGAGGGATCATATATTAAAAGTGTTCACACGATTTAAAAAACCTGCCTTTGAACAGCAGGGCCTGCTCACCTACCTCTTTTGGAGGTGTGGCCCATTACCCAGGATTGGTCCTTGTTAAGTCCCCTGCTGGGAGACCAGTTGTCTCTTCCTGTTGGGTTCATGTGAAGATGGATGGCCAGACTGTGTTGGCATAAAGACCTTCAAAGAGGAAGGATTAGTTTAGAAAGGAGAAAAAAAATGTGTGACAAAAGTAAGGCAAAGAGAGAGAGATAAGTATACACGGCAAGACTGAAATGTTCCATCCTGGAGGCTAGAACCAGAACACAAGGCGTCATCTTCTGAACGTTTTGATTCTGTTTCCACTTCAGATGGTCTTGGGCAGAATGCCAGCTCTGGCAAAAGACATCACAGTGGTGTGCATCCCATCTTTTCCACATGGAGCTGTCTTCTGTTAGGATCCAACGTAAAAAAATGTATGTCCAGCACTGCACACACACATGCATACGTATAGATGTGGGGATCTAATCTGACCCACTCTATCCCAATGTAATTTTGTGAAATGTTACTTCTCTCTCTTTGAAGTTTATTCTTGTTATTTTGGTCTGGTCTAATATCTGATTGTAAAGTGCAATCGAAAGGAACAAATGAAATTATGATGCAGTGACAACTTAGAACCCCATTGATTCAGACCTGCTGAGACCTGCCCAACATGATTCTGGTCACAGGCTTCCGTAACACTGGTGAGAGCAAATTAATCATGTGGTAGAAGAGAAACAGGTCCTTAGTCTTGTCCTTGGAACTAAATTGAGCTAAAGGACACATATGATCACTCATGCCAAACTGTCAATTTACTAATAGTTTAAACGTGCATGATCACACGCACACTCTTTTGCAAACTACTGTAGCTAATTTTAAATTATGCATGACTTTCATTTTGGATATAAATATAATGCATGGAGGCGTTCAACTCTGATGGGGAAGCTGAGAGAAGAAGTCCAATATGATTAGGTTGAAGGGAGAAGTGGCAAAATCGGTTTAGAGTAATCTTGAGTCTTGTAAGATAATAAACAAAGATCAGCTTATCCTGAGTGGCCTTTGGTTTATGTGGGCAGAGAATTAACATCATCAATAGAACTACAGTCAGTCCAGTGAACTAATGGCATTTTGAAGAACATAAAATCAGATACTTGGGCATGGGATGGAAACAGCTCTAGAAAAAAAGTCCATGGTAGGACACACCTCCACTGCCAGTCTCCATGCATGTGGATGGGACAGTTAATTTAATAAGCTACTTTTAAAGTCCGACAGCCCATAATTATCTCATTCCTTTTATGTATAGTTTTGGAGGACTTCCTCCAATCCTCAATTTTACTTATTTTAATTTTGGGCCCTGGAAACCAGTAACTCCCTCTTCTCACCACTGCCAGCAAAGAGAGAGAAAGAGGAAAAGAAAAGCCAAAGAATACCCAGCACAAATCACTGTCATCATAGTTTTCCATGAATTTTTTAATCACCATGTAATAATGTCACAAATTTGTTGGGTACAATGTGAGTTTTCCATACATATATATATTGTGCAATGATTAAATCAGGCTGATTAACATATTCATCACTTCAGACACTTATCATTTCTTTGTGGTGATATATTCAAAATTATCTCTACCAGCTGATTTGAAATATACTCTACATTATTGCCAGCCATAGTCAACCTACAGTGTTAATAGCAGAATGTGTTCTTCCTGTATAACTGAAACTTTGTATCCATTGTCCAACTCTTCCTGCCTTCCCTGCAGGCATTTTTATTTGTAAACTCAAGCATCTGGGTATCTATATTTATCCTACTTTATCACGCATGCCATGCCAGTGTGATCCTCCCCCAAGTCCCTTTCTCTGTCAATATCCATTACATAAATTTACATTAGTAGCCAAAGGAGCCTTTGGATTCCACTGACTCTATAGCTGATGAGGACCAAGCACCCTGATCTGGCCATTCGCATTTCATTGCAGAAAGTGAAAACAGGGCTGGGCTAAGGTTTAGTCATGACATGTGACTAAGAATTTCAACATCTTCAAAGGGAGACACTTGGGGCACTTTTGTTGGCCGCAGGCAAGACTACTAAAGCGATTGTGTCTCACTTGATTTCTGGTGGTCACACCAAGTACTGGGTTGACTGGAAATGAAGCACCACCTAGGCAGCGATCAGCTGCTTAAATGAGCGTTGTAAAAGGGAAAATCATGCAATGGCAAAATGTCCTTTGTAAAGAATCTCTCAAATCGATGGCGTCTAAAAGCTTCCAAACAAATCGTCCAGAATGAATAAGTTTTTTTTTTTGCAGCTCACTGTTGGATGAAGTAGTTGGCTTGCATTTGGGGACCTTGTTTTACCCGCCCCCGCCCCTCCAAAAGGTATTGCAAAATTCCTTGTGATAAATATGCTAGGACAGTGGACCATGTATAGATGAAAGAGGAAGTGAACAGAGGGCAAAAGGCAGCCAAGTTTTCAAAAGAAATTCTTTGAAAACAGAATTGAGAGATAAGAAGTAGAAAGGTCAGAATGAGGGGAGACTAAAAGGTCCTTTGTGTGTACCCTGTCACTTAGACACCTCCCTTTCCAGGGCACAGCACTATAATAAATGACTTGGCTCTTTGAAGACAAACTAGAAAAGATGTTGGCATGCCTCATGTAAGCCAAGCAGAGGTCCTCATGCAAGGTGACATAGAAATTATGTTTGCCTTTTCATTTCAGGACAGTGGCCGGTTGTCAGAATACTCACCCTGACAGCTCCTACCACCGGGCAGTGCATTCTTGCTCTTACCTCTGTGGTGGGGGACAGATGTGGCCAGTAAGCAGTGCATCTCCTTCCCTTCCACTATCTCCGGCGACAGATGCCAGGGCCAGCCCGCCTTCCACTTGAGCTTTCTTGTCAGGACTCTGCCTTGAGCCCAAAGCCTGACCTTTACTCTATGAAATAAAGTACTGATGAACAAGCAGAGGTTTGAATTAGAGCAGGCTTGGAGCAAATGTCAAGTCCATCTCCGCCTCTCTCCTCCACCTGCACCAGGAGCCTGGATTAGACCCAGTCTGGAGTTTGCAGCGCCTTAGGCTTTATGGGTCTGGGGAGACATAACTTATTAACAAAGAGTTATTAAATTTTTATCAATTTTACAACACAATGTAAATGCCTCCTATGAATCTACATTGTATTCATTATCATTTAAAACGTTAATTAAGTCAAAGTTGCATTTAATTTCGCTCTAAATGGGCCTCTGGGAAGAGCTTTCAGAAACATCTGTGGGAGTGCGTAGCTCTTGGAGCTGGGGAATCCCCCAGCCTGTGTTCAGGACTGCCCCTGAGTTGATTGCTATGGCGTGTCTGCGGCTAATTTGTTGTGATGTGATTGGGCATTGTCTCAAATTAGTACCAGACCAATAATGGTGCAGAGCCACTGGAGAGAGGCTCGTGGGGTGGCAGTGCAGGTTCCCCGCATCCTGCCTCCAAATCCCATCCAGACGGAAACCAGCAGTTGATGTGTGGCGCTGCCGGTCCCACCATGCCTTGGGATTCTCCTCTTCATATGGTGCCCATCATGTCAGTTGGATACTTCATCTAAGATGAACCTTTGTCACATGGCCCAGTAAATGCAGGACACTTGCCAGCCTGCTCATGGAAAAGATCTTTGTGCTTGGGATCTTTGACTCCCGTTTAAGCCTAGGAGCTGTAGGCACAGGGCAGCTGGATGGAAAGCATCTTCGGGCTGGAGTGGATGTTGGAATTATAAACAGGTCCTGCTCACTGATGAGGAGAGACAGAGAGCGGCATACAAAAATTTGCTGAAAAACTCTCCCCCTTTTTGAGGCAAGGCTGATGTTTTTGTTCTATCTGAGCTTGGGGCACTAACCCAACAGATCTGAAATCTTTGTTCTCCATCACGAGAGAGTTGAGCCTTGCTAATACAGCAGCAGCAGGAAACATCCAGTTGGTTAACTTACAACCGTGTGAAGGTTAGATTTAGCATAGTTTTTACTCTACTATACCCCGGATACTCTGGCAGCACAGCAAGGATGTGTGTGTGCGTGTTGTTAAATTTAACTCTTAGGTAGCACTTGCTACGCTGCAGATACTACTGTCTTTGACAGATAGATGTGAATTAAGTTCATCTTTATCATGAGCTCCAGTTATTGGTAGTGGAGTCAACTACAAACTGAGGCATCTGTGAAGTGCCCTCTTTCCAGAAGAGGCAACTGGGACACAAGCTTCATGGTGGCCAAGGGTCGTTGGGTAGCAAGTTATGTGGTGAGCTGGAATTTGAACACAAGCTGTGTGACTCACCTTCTGTGGGGTAAGATGAGGCATTTAGTTACTTACGTAGTTGAATAAGATCCTTAAGTCTGTTCATTTCAAAGGAAAGAGGAAAAGACGAGGATTCCTGTGGTGGAAACTGGAGACCACGTGGGGAGTGCTGGAGTGCCCTGCAAAGCAGCTGGCCACCCAGCAAGGCTGGAGTTGAGACCTGTTGAGGAGGCAGGAGGCAAAGGGGTCGCTCAAGGGCCCAGTGGGGGCCCTGTCCTTGGCAGAGGCCCACCAAGTGCTTTGTTCCTAACCTGGAATGCAATAGAAAACATTTAAGATGTTTGATCAGGGAAATGAACCTACAGGAGCTGTGCTTTAATAATACTGTGGTGGCAGCCAGGAAAGAAGGGACCAACACAGAGGAGGCAGTTGGAAGACCTGCACTGGGGGAGGAGGTGAGCTGAGTGAGGCTCCAACAGGAGGAGGCAGGACAGGGCTGCTCAGAGGATCTGTGGGAAGGAAGGCTCTCTACAGCTACAGGATCCCTGCAGCTAAAGCACATTACCCAAATGCCAAGTCCAACAAGTTACAGTCTTTTTTAAAAGAAAATTTAATTAATGTCTCTGAAACAGTTGAATTCCAGATTAGTTAAATTTCATAAGCCTGATTTTCCCCAGCTGACCAGTAGCCATTGAGAATCCTACTTGGATCAATGGTGTTTTCTTCTTATTGGAGGAAGATTTGCAGATCTCTGGGCCAGGACTGGAGACCTACTAAGCTCCAGGCATTACCACTGGTTTTGAGGACCTATTCCATCAATTTTCTTTTCCTTCCCACTATTTCTTCTTCCTTCCTCACCATCCTCCCTAGTTGCATAAGCCTCATATTTTGCGTGTATCAAAGGTGACAGAGGCAGGCAGCTTCATGTGCTCCATCACCAGGGAACTGAGGCTGTGCTGGTCTGACAGCACAGGCCCAGACTCAGCAGCAGACAGAGCCAGCGGGGCCATGGGACACGTGACCAGCCCTGAGTGTCTTGGCCCCACCAGCCCTGAGTATTTTGGCTCCAAGTACTTGTGGTAGCTTCAGTTGCAGCTCCTGGGAATTATTTTTAAAAATCCCTGTGTATGGCAACAAGACTTTTTTCCTCCCACGTTTCTCAAGGAGACAAGATGTCTCCTATCTATGGAGGGAAAAAATAATTAGTATTTCACGTCCCATTCACTGAAAAGCCACTGTAGTTATCAACCACTTACTCTACTCCAGTGGAAATACAAATTTCCTGTGAGATACTGGCACACAAAATCCTAGGGAGCTGAGCGGCATTTCTAAGTATCATGGAACAATTTTCTTTTCCATTCTATTTCTCTGTGCATAAGACCTTTGTGTTCATTGTATCTCTATGTTGGTGTCCATGATGGTCACATGTGTGTACACCATCATCCCCAAAGGGTCATTGGAGCAGCCTGGAAAAGTATTTTGAGTCCTGGGTTTCCTCACCCTGGTCTGCTGTGCATGCTGAGAATGCTAAATTGTGGAAGTAGAATGTGGCCAAATTCACCTAGCCAACTAACAGTGCTCTCCTCCTCTCTCTGGGGCTTTCTCCTGTGTGGAGTTACATTAGACAATCGGAGGATCCTCCATCTTCACTTTTGCTTACAAGAGTTCTGCTTACCCTGCTGAGCCTTTCCCCAGGCAATCTCAGTGGACAGAGCCAAGTCTAGCATTGTCAGACAGAGTCACATCAGACTTTTGCAATCTCAGAGGGAATTGAAAAGACCTCTTTGCAAATAGCCAGACGGTGTGTGATTTGGAGGGAGACTGCTAGCCATACCCGTTGGTTCTTATTCAAAGGAAACCTTCTTCCTCCTCCTGTTCATCTTCTTCCTCCTCCTCCTCCTTCTTCTCCTCCTCCTCTTTCTCCTTCTTTTTTTAAAGAGAAAAGGACAGTGAGAGAGAGAAAGAGAGAATCAATTTTATTTAATTTTTCATGTGGCTTTTGTTGCTCCGAAACTTCATTGTGTACATGGAGCTGGGGATCAAACTCACTGACCCAACCCTCCAGCCCCAGGAAGCATTCTTCTAATGTCTAGCTCAGATGGTCTGGGCTAACAAAAGTGACCTTTCTTCTCTGACCATCTCATTTGGTCATCCTCAGAGGAGCTGTCCTTTCACATTCAAGAGAAAAACTCTCCTGGTCTTTTCCAAAAGCCTCCATTTTGTCCCCTTCAGCGTGGCAAGGTAAGTACCAAATGTTCCTGGGGCTTCAGAGAATACCCTGAGCAAACTCAAGCTGGACTCTTCTGAAGCAGATCTGCACCAGGGAAGATCAATTGCACAGAGAGACTTTTTTTTTTTTTTTTTTTTTTTTTTTTTTTTTTTTTTAAGAAAGAGGGGACAGTGAGAGAGAGAGAGAAAGAGAGAAGCAATCTTGATTTAGTTTTTCATGTGACTTTCATTCCCTGGACACTTGGTTGTGTACGTGGTGCTGGGGCCTGAATTCGTGTACTTGCACATGCCAGGCAAGCGCCCTAACTGCCGAGCCACCGCTCCAGCCCCACAGAGAGACATTTTTAATGGAGTAGGAAGACTCTAGCTCCATAGCTAGAGCTGCCCCAGATGTGTCCAGAGTGCACAGGGGCATCTGTGGACACAGCGTGTGGGCTGCTCCTGGGAGTGGAACTGACAGCTTGCATTACCATGATCTTTGCTTTGGCCAATGTCTGCTTTCTGGTCTGGAGCCTGTTGGATCACACTGAGTCAGGAATGGATCTAAGGGCTTCCTTTCTTCTCTCCAAAGTCAGAAATATGTTACACAGGCATCCTTGGCTGGGTTTTTTGTATTGGTAAGAAAATGTTAAGTAGGAAATGCCCTGAAGGATTCCAGTTCTGTAAATATTTGATGAGTAAAAGAATGAGTTAGTGAAGGGATTCTCAACCATTAAAGGACTAGGTAGTATGCTAGAAGCAAGATCGTCCCAGATCCATGGAGTTTCCTAAAGCATTCTAAGCAGCCTCCATAGAGAGTATGTAGAAAACAAAGAACTGAGATGCACAAGATTAATGGGGGAAATGCAGTAAGTCAAAACAAGAACATAACTGAAGGCATTAGAAAATTACCAACCGGTACAGTCAGTAGCTTTTGTGAAGGATAAATACTGGATAAGAAAATCCAGAAACAACTCACAAGGAAATGTCACATAGGCAAAAATCCACCATTTTTTCAAATCGAGAGAGGCAGGAATTGTACCACAAGTAGAACATTTGCTTTAGTTTTATTAATATCTGAAAACCTGGTCATTTTCCTGCTAGTCACAGTGGCACAGAAATAATGCATCAGATCTGGCCAATATGAGGAATGGGGCCCACGGTACCCAAAAGGAAGCAGCACATAAGGCCACTCATTGCTACCATGTCTGTTGACTTGAGGTAGGCAGATCAGATCCAGTAATAGTATGTAGGTGCCATGTCTTCCCAACCTGGGAAGGCTGAGTTTCCCATGCCTGTTTTAGACAAGTCTCATAACTGTTTATTCTGCTCACGACAAGGAAGAGGCCATGAACTTTCCTGAATGCTCTTAGAGTCTCTCAGCCTGCACCAAGCACCCTCTTACCTTTGCATGGCCCTGAATTGCTCTCTGCGTTTTGTCAAGGTTGAGCTAGCTGCTTCTCCAGTGCAGCTGAGTACAATTCCACATATGGCTGTAACGTCCAGCTGAGAGCGCGTCCAGCAGGGAAGCTTCAAAACCAAAGCCCCAAACAGGTGTTACCAAAAAAGGAGTTTCAGTGACCTGCAGGGAAGAGCCAGGAGGTAAAAAAAAGTCTGAATGCTAGGAATGCAGACAGGTGAAAGAACCCAGGTCACTGGGCTCTGCAGGTCTGAAGATATGAATGTGAAATTTGCAAGCAGCTCATGCTGGAAACCTGCTCCAGCATGGGTTTCTGCTGTTAAAATGAAGATGGGAATCAGATGGACATCTCCTGTCTTCTCTGCTGTCAATATTAGAGAACTCCCAAGCCATGCTCACTGGCAGTGACCTAAGCGATCTCATTGGCAATGAAAGCCCAAGATTCTAGGGAAACTCAGAGCAGGGAGAAAGAGACAAGTGATGAGATTTGTGTTTTCTGGGGACTCTGGAAGTAAGAGCTGGTGTGGTTATGGTTTGATAAGTTATCAAGTGGATATTAATGGGTGCTGATTACTATAACAGTCATGTCATAGGTGTGTATGAGACTACCCTTGTCAAGGCACTAACATCGTCTTATTTTGGGAAACATAGACATCATCCCAGAATTTCTCTGTTTCTTAGTTTCCCCATCTGTAAAATGGAGATGATAATAGGACCTATCCCAGAGTGGTTGTGAGGATTTAATGAATGAAAAAAAAATATATATATTATATATAATTCTCACAAGATTTCCTGGTATATGTTAAATGATGATGTACTATTGTTGTTCTTATTATCATTATTTCATTAATATATGAAATAATGGAGATGAACTTGACCAAGAGCACATGTTTAATGGAGGATTGCTGGATCAGAATACTGCAATCTCACTTGACAGTGATGGGAATTATAGTGGACAGTCCACTTGAACTATAGCTAGTGTTTTGCTTTGTTTTGTTTTTCCAGTGATGGAGTCTTGTCCAGACAACCTTATAAAAGGTCACACCAATTACAGCTAGAGAAGCTCACAGATAACAGCTGAGATTTGAACAGCTTAGTACATCAGACTATAAAATTAAAATTGAGTGCATTTTCTTAATTTCTACATCAGGGAATCACACTCTTAGCAGGCATAAGCCAAAAAAAAAAAAAAAAAATGCCAAGAAGTGGCTAATATCTCCCAGGGGCATTGGTTTCCATCTTGACTACCCAGGAAGCATTGCAAAATTTGTGTGAAAAATAAGGAAATTGAAAGATGGTATCTCTAAGGCCCCTTTAAACTCTGAGACTCTGATTCTCCTCATTTTTCTGATTGAAACAGAACCTAAAAGTCCTTTCTTTTTTTCAATTCTTGCTGCTGTAAATCCTTCCAAAATGCTGAAGTCTACTTACCCACATTCTAGTAAGCTGTGTAAGGAAAAAATAAATTCTTCTTTGAGTATAGATATCTTGTAGTATGTCAGTGTTATTCTTCTGGTTATGAATGCTCAGCTTCTAGGTCTGAAGCTGGAGCTATAGAGAGAGCCCAGAAAATTCTTACAGTTTTTTCCTTAATATCAGCTAGTCTCTTTCTTTCCCTCAAGTGGGGGCACATTAAAACTGCACCCCATCCTGTGCTTATCTGAATCCCAGTGACTTAAAGTTATCAATACTCAGAACATTGCCAGTTATTGAGTGTTTCAAAGACCTGTTTATTTGTGGTCTCTCTACGAATGGCCCCAACCCTCACATAATGAATGCTAGCTGCTAACTGTGCCCCAAAGAACCTCCCCAGCTGTGCTTGTTCTGCCTTATCTTGTTATTTTCAGGCCCCCTGGAACATAACTTGTTGAAGGGTAGAGGAGAGAACAGTGACACTCATCTTCCAGCTTTGATAGTACCTATTTGATGGATTAAAAAAACACCTCCTTGCTAGGGTCTTCTTAGACTCTGGAATCTTTAGAAAACTGTGACTTTGAGTCTGCTCATTACTCGTCCTCCGTAGACCCTTCCTGTATGACCTGCCCATCTCTAAGGTGGACCTGGAGATGGTCAGCAAATTCAGTGTCTTCTTGGAAGATGGGAGGTTAAAGAGCAAATGAGGAAAACAGACTGAGGAACGTTTCTTTTGTTTCAAATTCAGAATTTATTTTCTTGATGAGAATCATTTTTGAGGTCTGGTTGGTGTCAGACCTCACACCATCACCTCTTCTCTGTTTGCTTTATGAGTATCTGGGCTCTGCTTCTTGTTGATTTTCTCCACAGTGAGATTATTGGGGTCCCAGGTCCCTCACCCCTGCTTCACCACTGTCCCTTTTTTGTTCTTTTGAGCAGACCTGATGTGAGCGCAGGTCTAGCGGTGAAGTTAAATGTCCGAGCAATTTTTGAAATACTAAGTATTTCATTGTCCCGTTCCTTCATCACTCTACCAGTGGCTTGTTCGGCCTCCAGACTACATTTCAAACATTCTGTCAGCATCAACAGGACCACTGCCAATCTCAGGACTCAGTTTTTCTTTCCTGATCTATCACTGTTCCCTTACAATTAGTCTTCCTCGCCACCAGTCCATGACCAAGTTTATTATTTTGAAGCACATATATAATCATGTTGTCATCCCATTTTAAAGAGGAGAGAAAACAAGAAAGTTTCCCTTGGCTCCCTGAAAATCCAATACCCCTAACAACAGCACAGCCATAAACTTTCTGCCGTTAACTTGGCATTCAAAGCCCTTTGCAAATTGGCATCAACCAATTTATGTAGTTGAACTTTTCACATAAGAATCTTTCAGCTAAGTATTATCCAATAATGTCTCATCCTTGTTCCTTAACACATTTCTAAAGTGTTATCCTATGCCTGCCTGATTCTGACCCTCTTAGTTGATTGAAACTTACCCACTCTTTAAAGGAGGGGTCCTCCTACTGTGGCCCATGGACTAGATCTGGGCTATTCTAGTAAGTAAAGTGGATTGCAACATGGTCAGGCTTGTACCTGGCCGCTTTGGAGATGCATGGGAGCAGAGAGAACACGGCTCACAAATACCCGAAAAGTTGTTTGACCTTTTGGGGAAAATTCTTACCAATCCTTTCTTGGAAGGCACAGTTCAAGTCATGCCATCTCTGTGAAGCCATCTTGGCTGGCCTTCCCCTGAGAAGGTGGAATCCATACGTCTTCAAATAGGACACTTGGAAGAAGCCCCATGTAGAGCAGTATTCATGCTGAGTTGGTCTTTGAATCCTTGACATATCACAGGCAGCATCCTCTAAGGACACAGTGGGAATTCAACAGATACTTGCTGAAGGACGTGTGAACTAGGTCAGGAATGTGATTTTGTTATTTGTTGGGCATGTCTCAAGAGAAAAGAGGGTCTCAAGGATAAACATATTTTTTCTTGTTTCCTTTCACCATCTTGAACAAAACATTTGTTTCTAAACAACCAGTTCATTTGACTCCTGGACAATTCAAATGGATTCATCAAGAATTAGCCACTCCTCCTTCTGAAGGTGAGGCTTCCTCCATGACTTCTGCTGACAGGCTCATGGTGTTTGGACACCTGCGTGGTGGTCATTGGGCCCTGGAGTCTTGAAGGGTAGACGTGTGCTTTGGGAAGGCAAGGCAAACCCATTGTGTCGCTGCTCCAGGTGACCTCACTCTCTCTGTCCTCTGGACCCAGAAGGCTCTTTTCATCCACCCGTGATTCCTCGTGGATTTGGATTTCTCCTGACTTCTCTGATGGTGAGGTTTGCGCTCTGATCACTCAGGCTCCGGCCGGCTGCCTCCACTTTGTCTTGTTGGCTTAATACATGGGCTAGCAGAAGTAAAACCCCAGCTTAAATCTTGACAGCCCTGAACCTCACCAGGTTCCCCCATGCCCTTCTCATCTGCCTGAATCTTCTCCTGGCTGCTTGTCTCTCCTCAGCCAGTGGGAGTCAGTTGAGATGGGAGAGGAGATGCCTTTTGCCTAAGCCTCCGACCGTCAAGTTGCCTGGGTAGAAAATGGAAGACACTCTGGGCTCAGAGGAAACACTCTGACATTTAAGTCCCTTCTCTCAGGTGCCTTAGCTGGCTCAGTGGATGGAGGAACTGAATGTAAAAGGTTTCCACAGTTTCTATTGGAAAGAACACAAAAGCATGTATCTGTCTTAAGGAATACTCTTCTGGGTGCTGCATGTGCTGTTTCTGTTTTTGCTAGAGATTAAATCTCAATAACTGTTTGAAATTAGAGTGGGCTTCCCATCAGCTGAATGGACCATGGCACCCACCTCCTTCTCAGAACAACCCAGCCACGGCTCTCCCTTCCTCCTATGCCCTGGAATGTTATCAGCACAGTAGTTTTGCTTGAGATCAAATCAGAGCAGCATAGGAACTGTCATTTTTCATTTCCTGAGGCCCTGTGATCCCATTTGGGGTTTATTTGTTCCAAGTGAAAAATGTAACCCCTTGTGCATTCCTCTATCCTTCAGAGTGCTTTTTTATTCTTAGTTTTTTTTTTCTGTTAAAGATCAAATCAGAGTTTTAAGTAGTGTGGTCATTAGTTATCACCATCAGATTTCACAACCTATACTTTATTTCTGTTCTTACTAAATCACCAACCTTCCCTATTGCATACCGATCGGTTGCAATGAATCTGCGTGTGCTTTTTGCGGATACCTGGGTGTTAATTTATTTCTCCGTTTCCTTTGCAGATATAATCAGAGACACTATCACATTCCTGTTTCTTCTTTTTATTGTTCCTTTGCTATCGCATTTGTGTGATCTTTTTCTGAAAAATGACAAGTAGGGCTTCTCTGCTCAACGTATCAGTGACTTATATTCTCCACAACTTCCCCATTGCTGTTTAAAAAATATAACATTTTATAGATGTAATCTGAGTTATTTATAACTCCAGCTTTGTTATATGAGCAAATTTCCTAAATGGCATCGTGGTTTAGGTACTTGTTTTAAAGAAAGGGGAAAATAGTCCTTGCCAAACATTTTCCTCCCATTTATAAATGAAGGAAAAGCTCTCAGTAAGATTATAAAGCCTATTTTTCATGATTTCTGAGTACATTCAATTGCACAAACATTACTTTTATGTAAGTGATCAAGTTGTGGTGTTTAATAACACATTGTTAGAATAAAAGGAGCTATCCTTTTTGATTTATTTGGATATTTACTGGGTGCTTTACATGTTAGAATTGATTTGTCAACAATTAACATTCTAGGTTTTTATATAACCCATACTTCAGGTAATAGAGGATTATTAAACTGCACCCAGTGTGTTAGAAATCTGCCGACTGGTAATAAAATTCTTATGTATAACAGCAGCTGAGAAATACTGCTGTGTATTTATGCATAGATTGCAAGATAGATGGCCCCAAACCAGAGTGACTTGGGATGCAAGCCCACCAGCAGGTGGCGCTGCTTCTCTATAAATGAAGCCCTCTTCCTGGATGGCTAGGTCCACTAACTCTCCCCTCCCCACTTTCTGCTCTTCCTCTTGCTGATGATTCTCTTCTTTATTTCTTTAAAATGAATATCAAAAACTGTCTTCTAAAGATCTATTCTTCTTTAAGACAAACACTCTCAATTTCCAAATTTTCTTTTAATTCTAATTTGCTTAGCAAAAATGCTCATTTGAAACAAATCCTAATTCAATAAATATTACTATTTTTTATATGGTAACTACACAAAACCAGATTCTCACCACTAAGTCTGGCTTTCTTTCACTGATTATTGTCATGTGGAAAGTCCCCAGTTTAATCTATTTATTTATACAAATTAATTCCCTGGGCACCCATCCATACCAGGATTGGGGGGGGGGGTCTTTGTAGAAAGATGATTGATGTACTAGATTAATATTCTATATAAAAATAATTTTTGCATGGTGCTCTTTCATCAAGAGTTACTAGAATCCAAAGTTAACCAAAGAATGTTGCTTTTCTCTCTGGGGCCAGAACTAAATGCTGACAGACAGGATGAGTTTCTGTGTTCTGTTTTGTTTTTTTAAAAAGGTGTTCTCAAAAATGACCAGTTAGCCCATCAATGTGGGCATCATCAATGAGCCAGAAAAAAATACAGACAAGTAACAACTTCTTTCATTCTTTTGTCCACAAGTAACCTATTTTTCAGCTATTTGTTTTTAACACATCTAATCCTTTTTACCAACTTTTAAATAAAATCCATAGTGTACCATTTGCACAGGATGTTTGGGTATATAGGAGACAGTGGATTTATTGAGGTATGAGCAGGAAGAATTAAAATACAACCCCAGGATGACTCATTTGTTTATTTTTTTCTTTATTAAATCCTACCTAGCAGATCATAAAGAACTTTGAATGTACATATCTTACTTTTCTTTTGTAATTTAATCAGTTGAAACCATTAATTTTGAGAATCCAATAGGACTTTTCTGTTTTGAACTTGTACAACTTTGCTGAGGTTTACTGGGGTAGGGGTGCCAGTCAAAATCTGGGTAATGTAATGTACATGCTTCTTTTATTCACCATGTGGTTTTCACAGAGAACCTCCTGAAGTAGTAGTATTATTTTTTAAAGATTGACGGACAGTGAGAGAGAGGAGAGAGACAGAGAGAAACATTTTTATTTTAGTTTTTCATGTGGCTTTCGTTGCTCTGACACTTTGTTGTGTAAGTGGTTCTGGGGCTCGAACCCTTGTACTCGAGCATGCCAGGCAAGCACTGTAACCACCGAGCCACTGCTCCAGCTCCTCCTGAAGTATTATTGATCAGACAAACCAAGTAGCAGAGGATCGGGGAAGTACTGCCTTCTCAGTGATCCACTTTTAAGCCCTGGTTTTGCTGACAATGTTTTTTAAAACTATGGATTGCAATTAGGTTCCATGTTTAGAAAAAAAAAAAAAAGTGAAACTGCTGATTTTCCTTCCAGCTCTCTGTCAAGGGTACAGGATCGACTGTTAGTTGAAGACAGGAAATGACATACTGGTGTCAAGCTTAGGTGGACCTGACTATTCTATAAGGAGTCAGCCTCCTGGACTTCACAGGACCATTTTCCAAAACATTAAATAGTTTTATTTTCCTACTGAATCCACTCCCCAGGACAGGATGAGACTCCCAGGGGAGCTGGACCCACACAAGGGACCTGCTCTTTTCAGTTCAATGCAATTCTGCGTGTGTCCTGTCCCGAACCCTTGTAACTTTTCAGTGCCCAGAAAGTGGGCTGAGTGAGGCTGTTTTGGGTAGACTTTTTAAAGATTTAACACTATCCATTACCGTCTTGAATCTGAATTTTAGAAAAGAGAGAGAGAGAGAAACAATTTTTATTTAGTTTTTCATGTAGCCTTCGTTGCTCCGAGCCTTTGTTGTGTACGTGGCGCTGGGGTTTGAACTTGCGTACTCACGCATGCAAGGCAAGCGCTGTAACCACTGAGCCACTGCTCCAGCCCCTTGAATCTGAATTTTTAGAAAGAAGGAAAAGTGTCTTCAAGATGATCCAGATTGTCCAAATTCTGTCCTTTGGAATGCAAAGTCTTTCTCTATCTGCTCCTTACACGCCCAGTTGTGCCTTCAGATACATTTTCCCACTTTAGCCAAACTGATTTTCTTACTGCACCCTACTGTGGCCTTTAACGACCTCCTTGCCTTTGTTCAAATTGTGCTATCCACCTAGCACGCCCTCATGTAACCCCTACCTTGGTTATAGCACCTTAGTTTATTCACGGTGCTCCAGGCCTGTGCTCAGCTCTGCGGCTCTGCAGGAGAATCAGGCTCACCTCTGTAGCCATCCTGTTCTTGCCTCTTCTTCTGGAATGCTCCACTCTAGTTCTTATTGTCCAGGGCTTTCACTCAGCCTTGCCTTGGCATTCATAGAGCGTCTCTGTTGCTGTTGTGTTTATATAACTTGTGAATGGCTGCTGCATATGTTTCAGATGCAGGTTCTTCCATGTCTCTAGCTAGACTTGTGCTTCTCTCTTCTTATCTACCTTTAAAAAGAATTCAAAGAAAATAAAAATCAGTCCCCCCAGTTGAATGGGTCTGGGGTGGGTCTTAAGCATCCCTGTTCTGTAAAGTTCTTTCAGCTTAGAGCCACTGAGGCAAACCACACTTTCCTTGGCCTGGGGATCTTGCCGTTCCTCTCCTGTAGCTTTTCTGGGTTGCATGTGGTAGGAAGTCCTGGGTAATTGTTTGTGGCTGGATAGGTATGAGGTCCTTAGTCAATGGCTGGCTCCTGAGATATCTGCCAAGTAACGGTAGACAGCATTCAGCCCAGAATCATTAGAAATCAGAGCCGAAAAGGTTTTATATTTAATTAATGCCAATCCCCCAGGAGGGGGAAATGCTTGCCAATGTCACACAGCTGATCCAAGCCAGGCTTAGACTTCAGATTCCTGACCACAAGGCTGTGCTTTCCCCCTCTCAATGCCACCTCTCTCGCTACTAAGAGCAGTTTATTAGGAACCTAACCAGGGGCTCAGCACTGAGAGAGGTTCCAAGATGTGTAAACTACAGTAGGGGAGCTTATATCTAGTTGGGGGCATAGGACACACGGGAATGGGAA
The DNA here is from genome assembly GCA_004027875.1 of Aplodontia rufa. Taxonomy (NCBI): domain Eukaryota; kingdom Metazoa; phylum Chordata; class Mammalia; order Rodentia; family Aplodontiidae; genus Aplodontia; species Aplodontia rufa. The sequence goes on along the minus strand of PVKS010003442.1, from coordinate 31,127 downwards.
ACTAATAATGCAACAAACATCGGGGAGATGTCAGGACGTGAGATGAGAAGTGGCAAGGAATGTTTAAAGGTGGACATCTACTTCTCTGCAGTCACTGGGAAGGCTTCCCGGAGGAGGCAAGCCCTGCCTATTTCTTGAAGGGTGGCTGCAGCAGTTAGGTGCCAGGAAGACTTGGTAGAAAGACCTGGTGAGGGAGTCACTGCCTCCCTGCCCATCACTCCCCTGTTCCTTCCACCACATGTCAAAACCATGACCTCCCGCTAGAAATTCAGGGGGAAGAGCCCCTTACAAGCAGGCAGCACGAATTTCCTGTAATTTAGAAGGAACAGTGGGGTTTCTCTGTGTTTCCATCTGACTTTCATTTGTTTTTGCCCTGAATGGTCCCAGCCTTCTCCAGTTGAACCCATTTAAATGTTTTCTGGCTTTGCTTGTTTTTATGACACTTGGCAAACCTTTATTATTTGACCTGAGCAGTTCACTGGGGCCATATGAAACGTAGGACAAAGGTGACAGTCGAATGCAAGCAAGGATGGGTGGGGGTGGGGACGTCCACCTCATTCTAGAGCTTGGGTGCCCGATCAGTGCTTGGGGCAGGGGAGAGAATGTGAACCCATTTCTATAGAATGGCCTCAAAAGGCAGCAGATGGGCTCTGTGAAGAAGGACCCCAGAGTGCAGAGCTTGGCTTGGGATTCCTCCAAGCCAAGAAATATTGGTGGATGACATTGAATAAGAGCTTACCAGGAACTCTCCTAAGTGCTTTTCGTGTTTTCAGCCCATTGTTATGATAACCCAATGAGCCAGAGACATAAATGTGACCAGGGATGCCTGCGATATTACTGGGGGTACAGTAGGAAGCAGTGGGGTACATAAATAGCTAGAAAGCCCCTACCCATGAGACAGATACCTTCCTGGAATGGAGACCCTGTGTTCTGCAAGATTTTTAAAGAGAAGTTAGAAAGTTGTATTTTTATGAACAGACTTCAGACTAAAAGACCATTCCATACTTAAAGCTCTGTGGACCAGCACAGTGGGGTCAAGGATAGCCCACCAGTGACAGTGTTTGGTCCTTATGCTGTCAAACTGTAGCCTTGGGGTATCACACGGAATCCCACAGAATCTCTGAAACCTGGTGTCCTCATGTGTCCATCAAGGAAAGCAGCAGATCTTAGGACATTGGGGTGTTGAGTAACTTGTTTGAGATCAGAGCTGTAGAGGGGGTCAGAGATGAGAATCAGGCAGGTGGCCTGAGCATAGATGCTTGTATCCTCACTCTGTTCTCCTGGGCAGAACGCTGGCGGCGAATGAACTAGGTTACAATCAGAAGACCCAGGCTCTGGTTCTGAGTTTGCATATTAGCATCACCTTGATCCGAAAGAGGGTGAGACCAGAATTTCCCCAAGGTCCTTCCAGCCCTGACCCTGAATAGCATGCCTTATTCTCTAAGTGCATTGACCAGAGAGGAGCCCAGCACATGCTAGCATTTCAAAATGTTGCACAGGATGTGTCTGATGATAAATTATAGTAGAAATAGATAATGACTTTTATAGTTCAAGAGCATCTTTGGAAGGTGACTATGTCCTTAAGAAATATACTAAATGTTTTGCTTAGTGTAAAGTCACAATCTAGTCTGGTCCTTACCTCCCAAGGTTAAAAACATACTGTATTTCTAAAGTGTTCTGGCAGGGCATTCTTCATCGGGCACCTGGGTTGCACTAAAAATCCATGCATTTTACCTTTATCTGAGTTTCAGAGAAAGTATCAGCACAACCATCTAGAATACATATTAGAATTCTAGGGGGTCCTTGACATAAGTGGTTCAACAGCAGATATGGTATTTATGGATGAGCTGATAATAATAATGCTGTTAATAATAATAATGGTCCTTATCTGTATAACATCTTAAGGTTTAGAAAACAATCTTGTTTATACACAGTTAGATTCTAGGCTAGTCTTCCCGTAGCAGAATCACTGGGGCAAGCATTAATTTAAAAGATGTAAACAGCAAAGTGAAAATGGATATGAAAATATGATTGACGTCTTCTGCCAGTCATATTTATTTGAAGCTGTTTAGGGGGAGGGGAAAGAAACCGAGAAAGAAGTGAAGATCGGAGTCAAAACATATAAGCAAATCAGAGCTTTCACCCCAGAGTGAAAATGTAAGCGAGCATTGTGTTAACCAGGAGAATTGATGTGGGATGAAATAAAGTCCATGAGAGACCCGACCCCATCTCTTTTTTCTGTTTCTCACCCTGGGCAGGTGGCAAATCTCAGATTCCTGAGGCAGCATGATCTTTTCTCTACTCCTCTGGATGTCTGACAATTTGTAAACCCAGGAGGATGCATGTGTTACAGAGCCTTCTTTAACAATCTCACGCAAACTGCAGGAAGTGATTCAAACAGATAACTCATGTTCTATTTTTGCCTCGTCCAGTTCTGCAGGGTGGTAGTACCAGCACCTCAGATGCCCTTGAGAAACGGACAGGGCTAGGGACTCCTGTGAGCCAAGTGAGGCATTTGCCTGGGGCACCAAATTTAAGGGGTACCCAAAATCTCAGCAATTAAGAGTTTCATGCATTATCTTTAAAATAGCAAAACAGGAAAAAAAAACATCTATGATGGACAACGTGTCATCATTTTAAGTGAAGACATGATAAATAGTGATTTTAACGCAGTAGTTAAGTATCACATTCAGCAGGCGTGAAAACAAAAAGGAAAACAGAGACCTGGCAGCTGCAGCCTCTCATGTCTTGAAATCCTTATCCCAGGGTAGTACCCTTGAGTGTCACTGAAGCCAGAGACGGAAATGTGACAAGATCAGAGGGACCTGATTTAACCTACAGTAAATCCACATCTATTTGATAATAAACCAAATTAGAAAAAAAAAAGTTCTTTTCCGGGCATCATAAATTTCACCATAGTCCATTTTGTCTTTGTTAAATGTGTGGGTTGGAAATTGCAATCCCTTTTATTCACAATGATCATTTAAGACGCATGGCTCAAAAAAAATCAGCATTAACTTAAAAAAATAAATTAGCATGTTCATATCTATTAAGCACCATTTTTTTGTAGGCTGAAGCTGATGATTTTATTAAGTATACTGTAGGAGGGGAAAAATCAAGGTTAGATAATTATAAATTCATAAATACATAATTCATTGGCATGAAATGATTTTAACGGGAAGGATGTGGAATTATCTCTTTCTTTAAGAAAATAACAGAGATGTTGTGATTAAGCCCATAATCTGGTATATGTGAAATTAGAGCCAAACTGATGGGGAACATTTTCTTTTCTGAAAATACCTTTGATAAGAAATGCATTATAAACTCATCAGTTTGGCTTCCTGTTAACAAAGAGACAGCAGCCGTCTGGATCATTCTGGATTCTCAGTGAAACTGCCACACCATGTATCCTCCAACTAAAGCTGTGTAAGTTTGACAAGGGGCAGATGAATCCAGGAGTTATTGTGCAGGGGTTTAAATCTATGCGGCAGCTGACGGTTGAAATAATCATCTATATATCGCTCTGAGCTAGCTGGGGAAAGGTTGAAGCTGTATATTTTCAACGTATCTAGTCTAATGGTTAATCTGTTGTCTTGTATGGGGCTCTCGCAGGGTGGACTGACAGCTTCAAGGAACTGCTCCCGGGAGATGGGCTTTGCCATGCTTTTCAAAGTACAGGGTGGACACCTTAGCTTAGCTGAAGTAGGAAAAGGTGAAACTCACCTGATCCAAGTCCGCAGACATGAGGGGGCCAGTTGGGGAAATGGCATTGCAGTCACTAAACTGACCTCTGCCATCCCCATGTCCCCAGATCCACATGCTTGAAAAGGACTGCATGAACGTTTCTTTCATCATTTGGCGCCTGGGCAGGTTGGGAAGAGCATCATCCTTCTGGAAAATAGGGAAGCTGGGAAAGTGTGAGAAGATCTGCTATGGGAGTCAGCGAACGCTTCCTCTCAGGGGTCAGCCAGTTAATATCTTAGTCTGCGTGGCAGCTACTCAGCTCTGTTATAGAGCGAGAGCGGCTACGGAGAAAATGGAAACAAATGGATGTGGTTATGGTCAGATGGAATTTTATTTCTAGCCACTGAATTTGAATTTTAGATAATTTTGATGTGACAGGAAATAGGATTTTTTCTTAAATTTACCCCCAAACATTTAAAAAAATGTAACCTAGCATGTGGGCGACACAAATCAAATTTCAGGCTACTGCGTCTTGACCTCCAAGTGTGAGGAAGGTGAGAGGGACGGGACTTGGCAGGTTTCATGCCCCCTCTAAGAGACATCCCTAACAAACAAATTCCTGCACAGGCTAGGACTCCAGACAGGACTTGCTCTGGCTTGAGAGACTTCATCTTGTGTTTGGTGTCAGAAGTGGGGTGGAGAGAGGGAAGGGAAATTGGGAAAGGGCTATTTTTATAGGACTCTGTAAACCCTCCCACCCCTACCACCAGTTTGACTCAAAGAGAAATTCATCTCCCATCTCCTACTACCTTCCCAATCTCCAAGCTCCTTTACAGTATTTCAGGAATATTCTTGTACTTCTCATTTCGATTTTGTGTTTCCTCTTAGAATTCCATTGTTCTTCTCTTGGGTCTCATCTTTAAGACGCTAATACCTAGTGATCTTTGCTTGACACTTTTCTTTGCCTTTGAGGCAGTACAGTTTGTTTTAAAAAAAAAGAGAAGAAAGAAAGAAGCCAAAGGCAACCAGACCTCTTAAAGGAATTTTCTACTAAATACTGAGCAGGATTGGTAGACAAGTGATTACAGCAGTTCCAGGGAAAATACACAAGCAGAGATTCTAGATGCAGACAGCTTTGGTGACTGACTCCTACGAGCATCTGTGTAGGACATAATGTGGCTTACAGTTTGAGATTGGGAGGTATCTGGGTGCCACAGGGACATCTCAGCTATGCTGTTTGATTCTAGAGGACCCACTGAGCTCACGATACTTCTGTGGGGAGTGTTGCTTTCCAGGTCCTGTGGATTCTGTTAATATATTTGTATGGCATTTCTTTCTCTCTCCCATGTAGGAGCTGAGTTCTTTCATTACTCTGTGTTGATGGACTCAAACTTACACAACCCAGGTTTCCTAGGCAGTGAATAGCGCCAGAAATATACCCTGTGATTAACTTCTACATAACCCATTGTTCCTTAAAGTCTCCCTCCCCACTCTCCTATTAGCTCCACAAAAGCCAGAAATGAAAAAGCACCAACAAGCCCCCTCCCCTGCCCCACGGGGTGGGTGTTTCCAGTGCCCTGTTAGTGCAGGATGGGCCGCTTGGAAATCCTTTTCCATTCTTTATTTTAGATAATGACAGATTCTTTTTTTTTTTTTTAACCCACACCCTCTGGTTTTCAAAATAAATGTATTTCTCATTTTCAGCTATAGGTTGTATAATTATCCTGCTGGATAATGTATATGAAAATGTTCAAAGAATTTGTTCAATTTTAGAGTTTCGTATGTTTGAAATGTTGATTGTTGGGGTTACTTTTGAAGAATAGCAACCTTTATTTTTTCATGGTCTGCGTGTTAGTGTTTGTCGTGATCTTTCAAAAAAATATCTTCATGGATTGATTTTAGTGATAATGTTGCAAAGTGTTCTTGGTGACATATGACACCCCAAGATTGTTAGACTAGAAACTCTCATTTAAAATATATCACCAGTGTTAAGCTCTGATATTGAGCTGCCCACTGCCCCTCTTGGCATAGACCTTGGCTGTGACTGACCTTATTTCAGGCATGCTTAGCTGCTCGACCTCACTGACAGACATGTGACATTCCCAATGGGGGATTCATCCTGAAACTGCAGTCAAGTGCTCCTTTAAAACAAAAATGGTAGCCAACCACAGAATGGGTTATTTGATACTTGTTTTTCTATCATTGCTTAAGGAAACATCCATAACTTCTCACCAGTCCCATCCATGTGGCAGGCAGCCAGGGGTCTTGTAGTATATGATTTTAGGACAAGAAACTTCCCTTTGTAAAGTAAAAGCCATTCCTTGCTACAATCCAAAGATTTCTCTTGTTGACCCCACTGTGAGACCTTGAATCCCAACTGGCCAAGCCTTCCCAGGGCACACTAGTAAGTGGCGTCAGGGAGGTTTGGTCAGCCTGAGAGTTTTTGTCCAAGGTGAATTACATTTTATAAAATGACCACATTACTGTGACTTCCATGATTTTTCTTGGGGTAAAGTTTGACAGGCCCACAGAAAATAGATCTCTGCCCTCACTCCTTACTCTCATAGTCAAACAGTATTCATAACCTGAAAATACACACTTTTCACTGATGATACAAAGAGATACTACACATGACTATTTCTTTGTATTTATTTTTGCAATGTTGGGATTGAACCTAGGGCCTTGTGCATGCTAGCAAGCCCTCCACCACTGAGCTGAACCTCCACCCTACACATCTTTCTTTCTAAGTGACAAACCCATGACATTTAAGTTAGGCACAATTTTGCAACCAACTGAGCTGACCAAGCTTGAAGTCTGAGATGAAAAGCGAGTTAGCACTGAAGGAAGAAAACTTGGAACACAGTGATTCTTCTGTGGAATTTCTTTCAGTGATTTTCAGGAGACAATGGGTCCAATCCTACTGCTAAACTGGATTTTCTGTGTGTGCATATATATTGTCAGGGAGAAGGATGAGGGAACTCTGTATAATTTCTGGAAATTATTGCAGGAGGAAATTGTCTTTTGAATTTGCACAGATATTATTCCTATAACATTGATGACAATAACACAGCAAAAAAGAATGTCAGGAAGTCATCAGGATAAAAGAATAGGAAAAATAAATAAATAAATAAACCTGCAATTCAGCCATGAGGGAGAAACCTGCGTTTTAATCCAAAGCTATGATTCTATTCAACCTCAAAATTGATTTGGAACCTTTGCAACGAGAAATTTCACTAAGGATTAATTTCCGTTTTCTTTTCTCCTTATTGTTTGGCAGTCAAGATTGAAGCTAGATCACGCTATCACAAAGACCCATTTGAGTTCAAGAACGCCACTCCCAATTCTCGGCTTGTGACTGAGCCAGGTGAAGGAGTACTGGGAACCTATCCCAATAATCAGTAACAGCCCTGCACCCCTCAGTGTTCCACTTTAACAAGCTGAGCCCAGCTGAAGCAGAGAGATGTACTACTGTGGATTTCAGCATGCATTTAGCTTGTTGGGCAGCAAAATATCAAACAGAAAAACCATAAAAAACAATAAATAATAATTAAAATGACCCCACCCTCAAACTAGCAGCTTGCTGCAGACTGGTCAGAAGCCCTGTTAGCTAGGTTGCTTTGTGTTCAAACCACTTTGCATGACTCTTACTCTGAGTGATTCCAGTGTGAATATGACATTACTAATGACCTGCTAAGTGTGTACAGATGTGGGTTTCTCCAGATGTGGTGATTAATAACGTAATGGAGATAGCTGGTTGACTCATATTTATGGGTTGTTTGCCTTTTATTACTTTTCTGAGTTTATTTGCTTTGAACTATTTTTTAACTTCAGCCAACAAACTCACCTTTAAGTCTCAAAGGGTTTTATCCCCCTTAATCTCGCTGGAGAAACAAGGAGGAGGAACATATCCCAGGCCAGAACCCACTGTTGGGTTTATCACGTAGAGGCATTGGGCTCTTTGGGAAAGCTGAAAAGTGTAATAGTTGTTCCATTTCACTTCAAGGACCCATAAAAAGGCACTGGTGAACCCTGACCCGTGTTTGCAGCCTGAGCAGGCAGATAAAGGAAGATATTTCTTTAAAAAAAAATCTAGTGAAATATATGATCGTTTTGAAGTGAGCCCCGAATCCTGGCCAATGTTTCTGGAAGATGTTTCCTTGCTCTTGCTGGAAAACATAATGTGGATGAAAAGCGGAATGAAATGTTGTTACAGATGTTCAACTCTGCATTAAGGCTGTTGGAATTACCACCACATCTTAAATCAATCCCCAGAACATTGTCTGGAGGTTATGTCATTGAAATAATGAATCCTCTTTAGTCAAGTATAAGCAAACATGTTAAAACATCATTGTAACTTTAAATTAAACTCCAGCGCAAACCAGGGGATCTGAAGCCCTCATTAGAATTGCCTGGCATTTTTCTAGTGCAGTCTTCCCAAACTGTAAAACTGTTAGATTCAGTGCCTATTAGACAAGGGAGCACTGGGAAGTTACAACAGAACATTAAGTGTTATACTTAGGGATGTGCAAAAACAAGCCCTTGAATTTTATGAGTACTTGGAGACTGGATGGAGTTCAGCTCCTATAAAAATTCCACGTTAGATTCCTGAACTTGTTGGTGTTTTAAAGAAGCTGGTAAGTTGAGTTTCTTTAAAAGTTCATATCTTCATGTGGCTCCCGCTGCACGAAGGCAAAGAAACATCCTAGAGACAGAGGTGTATTGCAATTAGCCAAAAAGTAGGTTAAATATGAGCCTGTAATGTGCATTGTCATGAGGTAGTAGCCCATTACGTCAACCCGTTTGTCTTTCATGAGAGTAAGTAAATGTAAATCTCCCTTTTAATTCCATTTGTATTCCTCTCGTGTAGTCACAGAAGCCATGGAATGAAAATTATATTTCATAGCTTAACTAAAAGTTTTCCTAGATAGGCTTTCTTCATAGAATCCTTATAAAGAATAATAATTAAATATGGTTCATATCATCCTTATGAAAAAGAAATTACCCCTTCTTCCCTTGTGAGTCCTGAGCCAGATGCAATGGTCCCCATTACACAACACTTGTATACTTAATATGGAGACCTTGTCCCCCAGGTCTTCAGGGAGCAGATTGCCAGGCCTGAGTGCAGGAGGAAAGCTTTGAACAGTTTCATTTAAGAGAACAAATCCCAGTTTAAACACAGTATGATTATGATGGATGATCTCTCTGAGTTGCAATGAAAACAGTTTCCTTGCATAGAAGACGGCATAACTTCACTACCCAAATGAGGCCTCCCTAGAGCTGGCTAACAGGTATTAACTTGCAAGTTCCCCATCTGAAGATCTGTGCAAGTTAACACCAGTAGCGAGCTGTAAGGAGAGCAGGCATGCAACCAAAGGGCTTCTCTATGGTAGGCCTAGAGCCAGCGGGGAAGCACACGGTAAGCAAAAGAATCCACAGACGGGCCAGTGGAGGCGACTTCTGCCTGGATCTAACAGAGATGCTCACTCCATGCCTCAGCATGATCATGGCACACTAGACTTGGTTAGATAAAAAACCTTTTTGGATATTCCATTAAAGCCTCAAGGAAACTTGTGTGAACTTGTGCTCTTACTAGACCCACTCACAGGCACATGTACAGACACACACGTGTTGCTAAGTCTACCATGCTGAAGAACTACTCTAGATGACCCTGGACACGACATGACAATGCAAGTGATCCACAAAGTCAGTGCAGCCCTTTCTACTCCATATTGAGATGGGGACAGTGTAAAAGTATACTTACACGTGCATGTGTGCACGCACACACACGCACACTTCTACCCCATTATTGCCTCCATTGCCTATCCCCCTGTCCTGTGAAAGGAAGATGAATTTGGGTCAAGCTCAGAGTGCCTGCTTGCTTGCCGAGAGATGCATATCAACTCTAAGTGATTTTTTTTCAATACCATTTATGTGGCTTGTATTTATTTCCTTTAATCTTTTAAGTGCTGTTTAGTCTCTGTGTGATTTGCTGTGGATACTCATTTCTGATAAGATGCGATACCCTTCCAGCCACATAGTCCCTTCTTGGAGCACTAAGTGACTGATATGGTCACAGCCTGAGCGGAGCCTCTGGCAGAGTGGGAGGGAGTGGGTGGTAGAGTGAGTGGCTGGGGGCATTTGCAGGTGCTTTCCTGAGTCTCCTTATTCTGGTATCACCCTCACCTCACACCACATTCTGGTTGCCTTTCCCTATGTCAGTTAGAATTAGACAACCCTGGAGTGGCAATAGAACTAGTGTGTAAAGTGCAATACTTTGGGGCAAGTTGGGAGGGTTGTCGGATCAGTATAATCCTTTTGGAACCGAGCATAGTAACCGTCTACATTTATTTAGCATCTTTAGGGAAGCACCATAGAATGCACGCGTTGGTGTGGGTCTTCCTGGATTATCCCAAATAGCTAAGATGCCTTTTCTCGCATCTGAGACTCATACACTATTAACATATATCAAGCTTCTTTTGGTGTTGTCATTGCTAATATTTCTCTTCTTAGCTTTAAGGTAACCTCCATGCATTCTGAGTTTCAGGGGTGCTTTCTCCTAGTCTGTGTTGCGGTCAACTATAAGAATCCAAGGATCCTACTTTTCCCTCTCGACCTTACAGCTTTAGCCTGGATTGTGGGGGATGGGGAGACCAGGACTAGAATTTTGCGGCTAATGTCCTTGGGTGATGGTCTGGGTACACATCTGCTAATTATCAAGCAGCTCACTTAAAAAGAAGCAAGGGGCAGACTAATCCATCTACAAAGCTTATTAGTGGGTGTCTTTGGGCAAGAGCAGTAGAGTGTGCTGTGTTGTTTGTGAGTGAAGCTTCCCATTGCTCCGCGATCTGTGTGGTGCAGACATTTGGAAAACAGCCTGTGGTTTCCAGTCCCCTCCGCTGCCCTCCATCCTTGCCTCCCACCGCATCATCCCAGGTATCATTCAGTAGCAAACTCCTCCTCCTTTATTTGGTCTTCTTTGCCAGCCTGGCTCTCCAGCCTCACCAATCCCGGTCCTCCTGTCTTAATGAGTTAAGCAAGGACCCCATTGCTCAGCTGCAGTGCCTCTCTCTTCGCAGCTGGAAGGATCAGGGCTGAGTTGGGCATGGGGTTCTTGAGTCCACGTGTGCCAATGTTCCCAGTCACAACTGATTGGAGCGCTGGCCCTGAAAACCTTGAATCCTGGCTTCTCCCAGGCTCCTTCTCTGGTATGCAGGGGTTAGGAACCAGTTAAATTGGTTCATCCAGAGAAGCAGTGGGCTGGCATGATGCCACTATTTCAAACACAACTTATGATTTTGGTTACATGAAAACTTATTCCGCTGTCAGGCAAAGTAACCAAAATTAAGAATAATGATTGACCGGTCATATACATATGTATTTCTGTATGCAGATAAATCACAATTTTTTTTCTTATGGCAGGGCATTGATAAACTGTTTTAGTCTGCTTTAAGTGCATGTTAAAAGGCTGGAGTGTAAAGAGGTGTCGCTTCAACCTTCTCTAAGGCCGGCCTCTTTGACTAACACATTTGGTCTTTGTCATTGGGTCCTAAAAGACAGCCATGAATTCCTAGTGAGTGACTGAGCCTTGAGTGTGTGTCTTTTGATATCTTGCCTGTATTTCACAGTCTGCCCTCAAACTATTCATAATCTCATGAGCTGCCTGTATTTCCAGTTGAAGATGAGCAGCCGTCGACACTGTCACCCAAAAAAAAACAGCGCAACGGGGGCATGAGGAACTCGCCCAACTCCTCGCCAAAGCTGATGAGGTAAGAAGGGCCCGGAGAGGGTGCTCTCTGCTCCCTCTTCCCCCTCTGCCCCCTCCCCACCCACCGGTGCAGGCCAAGCTCCCCTCCCCACAGCCTGGCGGGGGAGGGGAGCAGATCGTTAGATGGCTTCTGAGAAGCTGCAGTATTTATTCTGTCAGCTTGTCAGCAGTTAATGATAGAGCTGAAAAAATTCTGTCATGAAAAACAGTTTGAAAAGCTGTTTGAAAAATACATAGGCTTTAAAGTCTTAGCTGTCACCATGTCCTGTCTGTGTGTAGTTCCTAAACAGCAGTGGCACTAATGACGGCAGGAACCAATCAGAGTAACTCTGTGGTTAGTTTGCCCGTGGCAAGTCTCTTTCTGCTGGAGTCCCTCTGAGGACTGTTTTCTGTACTTAAGGCCATATGTGAGATGTATCATCACAATCAAAAATGAACCTGAAGATTACCTTCCTTTTATCCTGTCGATTGAAATCAAATTTCTGTTAATTGATTTTGACTGATAAAAAAGTCTAATAATCTGTGGACTTGCCAAAGCAAAGTTCAAAAGTAATCCAGTTCTGCTCAGGCTAAAAGCAATATTAATTATGAAATAGAGCATGCCCACTTGCTCTTTCTTTCTTTTCTTTCTTTCTCCCACTTCCTTTTCTCCCCCACTGCCCTTTCCTTCACCCTCTTTTCTTCTTTCCCTTCCTCCCTCCCTGCTCTCTTGACCATGACTTCCTTTAAGAAACAGCAAGTGAAAGCAAATTTCAAAAGTTCTGCAGTTCCTTTTCTCAGCCTATTCATCTTCCCTTTGTGTCTTTGATTCATCCACCAATCCTCGTCCTTATTTCCTCCAGCACCTTGTTGAAACAGGAGTGACTTCAGATTTGCACTGCCTGCCCTGAGTGCTTCCTGCTAAGGAAACACCTGCCATCTTGACCTGCTTCCCTCTTTGCGTTATCATTGGCCATGCTCCTTCCTTTGTTTAGTGAAATATTGAACAGTGATTGGCAGTCCCCACTTCTCCACCAGAGTCTTCTCCCTAGCCCTCCACATCCACCAATCTGGGACATGGGAAGGATGGGGCAGTCCTTCTTTAGTGGTGGGGGACATAGATTCTCCCTAGCTGAGTCCACCCAGCCCTACCTCCTTTATCATTATGACCATCTACTCCAGCTAGATGTTTCTCCTCTTAGCCTTGCTTATGGACTGATTTGCATGCTTGTTTACAGTTTTGGAGGGAGAATGGGGGACAGAATGCACCAGCTGCCAAGCGTCTCATTTGTAGGATGCCAGTTGTCATACAAGCATCCCCTTCCTATTTCCTCACCTTTAGGTAATCGTCTTGTCTAATGCTAATAGTTTTCTCCATTTAAAGAAGAGAGAAGCCCAGGCTCTTTCCTTTGCCTAAATTTAGAGAAGCAAATAAATAAATAAAGAGAAGTCTGAAAAATCTGAACCCTTTGGAGCCAAATTCCCTGTCCCTGCTTGCTATGTAAAGTATGGCTCATTTCTTTGATCTTGAGTAATAATAATTCTGAGGAGTTATACTGTTTTCATATGCTTCAAAGCTGTGTCAAAGTTTTGCTGCTTAAGGGTACTTCTTTATTCTGTTGGCTCTTGGGTACCAAGATGACAGGTCTCCTGTACGAGGTGGAGGCTTTTTTAAGTCATAGCCTTCAGCAAAACATCAAATTACCAAATCCAGGGTAACATACTTCTACACAAATGCCTTTCCTGTAGATATATTATACCATATATATTAAATACTTTAGTGTTACACGCTACATTTTATGTGCAATAGAAAGTGATGGTTTGAGGTAGCCTTCGGGGGACTTTTTTTCCACAATCAGAAAAAGCTAGTGTATACCGTATCAAGTATGGTTTTTACAGGACTTTCTGCCCGAAGGCCTTTGTAAATAAGTAATGATCAACAGATTGGCTGTGGGTTTTTGAAAAGCATGCCTATGTCAGTTTGCATGATGGGGGAGAATTTTCAAAGTGGATCTTGCTTTCATTGCCTGCCGGAGAGGGGCTGAGGGAGGCAGTCATCCTAGGCTGGAGCTGTCTGCTCTGTGGTACATCAGAATTGCTAAATGGGGGTCAGGTGGTGAGCTGAAACTTGCCAAGCTACAGAACTTGGACTTCTCGTGTGGGTGCCTCTGGGCTGCTGTTACGACCACAGCTACAGTCACCTCTCTGCTTCATCCCACAGGCCCACAATGGTCTCCATTGCTGCGTAGCTGGAAGGGCTCTCCCGTGACAAGTCAGGGGGTCTTACACACTTCTCCCTGACCCTGACTTTCTGTGTCCCATGTGCTTTGCATACGCTATACACGGTCAGAAGAGCAAGCGTGGGGCCTCTACTGGGCTCTCTCCATTTTCCTTCACCTCTGGTGCAAGAATGAAGGACCCATAGGGCCTTTTGGGATGCTGTGGAATATCTAGTACTAGCCAGATATTGGGGCCTACTTTTCCTTGATGCTTCTTGCCAATTGGCAGGAAAAAACAAGCTTTCCCAGCTCCATGTGGCTCTCCCAGTTTCTTCTACCTCATCAACTGCCTCCCTCTACTCTTCTTAAGATAGGACTCCCAGGTTCTATTCCTTATAACCTCAAATATCCATAAAGGAAGCTAATGACTTATTTGAAGTGGGTTTTTCAACATGAATTTGTGGTTCACTGTTTGAACGGAATCAATCATTCTGGTTGTGGGCAGATTTTAGTGGCCTATGGGCAGTGATAGGAGCAGCTCCAAGAGAAACCAGAGAGCCCAGGAGGGGCCAGCCTGGGCTTTCATTTACCACTGTGGCTTCTTCAAATAAAACAGGCTCCTAGGTAAGGGTTCCTTCTGCATCCTCAGTGGAGGAAAGTTTCAGGGATGCTCCACCAATGGTCCTTTCCCTCTTTGTTCTGATCTTAGTCTTACTCTGGTGTTTTAGTGTTGCTTAATTCTCTGCACCATCGCAGGGTGAACAGCCTTGCTTTGTGTGTCTGGTGGTATGGTTTTTAGTCATCTTGACAGAAAACAAACCTCACAGCCAGACCGAGCCAACTGGCAAGGGTCTGTGCTCCATGCCAAGCACCTGTGTGTAGTGATGGATAACCTCTGCTCCACACTACTTAGGAGGAGTGAGCCGTGGAGGTCCCCAAGCCCCTTACCCCATCAGCCTACTACCTCCGCTCTGTATTGGTCAATTAGTAGAGAATTAGTAAAGGACTTGCTCCTAGTTTTCCACCTGAATCACCAAGCATATTGTCACCTAGTTCTCACTACTCAGTGGATTTGAACATTGCGAGGACAGCAATGTCTTCCCTCAGTTGTAAAGCTCTGGAGGGTGAGACCTGGTCTCTAAATGACCAAGTAAAGGGTTCTTAATTTGGGGACCTCACTGACCCCATTCTGAAAGTGCTCCAGGGCTGAGGTATAGCTCAGTGATGAATGCTTGCCTAGCCTTTAGGAAGGAGGCCCTGTGTTCAATCCCCCGCATCAGAAAAACTCTCTAGGAAGTTTCCCTAGGAAAAAAAAAATCACTAAATATCTTTTTTTTTTGTACTAGGGATTTAACCCAGGGGTGCTTAACCATTGAGCCCACATACCCAGGCCCTCTTTTTTATTTTTGAGACAGGGTGTCCTTAAGTTTCTTAGGGGCTCACTAAGTTGCTGAGGCTGGCATTGAAGTTGTGATCCTCCCGCTTCAGCCTCTTGAGCTGCCGGGGTTACAGGCATGCGCCACCACACCTGGCTACTGAATACTATTTTGAGTACAGTTAAGGCAGATTCATTGATTTCTGAAATCCCTATTCAGGATCACGTTCAGCTCATCCTGAGGCACCTCCAGGTAGTGTTATTCACATGTTTTTCTTGAGTGTGGAGAGCTTATCTCCAGAGGGTAGATGATATAGCATGTATACCTGGGCTTCCACACAGTGTCCTCAGATAGAACTCCAAAATGCTGTCCTCTGCAGCGGCCTATTTCTATATTTTTTCCTCGGATTAATTCTCATCCAGCAAGTGTTCGATGAGAGCCTACTGTGTCCAAAGTGTTATGGAAGGCCTAGACTACATTACTGGTGTAGTCTAACATGAGATGACTTTAGTCAAGATCCTTGCCTTCAAAATGCTGATGTTTTAATGTCACAGACAGAGAAGCATATACAGCAAAATGGAGGAAGAAGAACTTGGAGTTGTGTTAGCAGGGACTGGGGCAGAACGAGTCGGTTTGAGAGGCTGAGCTTGGTTTGTGAAGGAGATCTCATTTAACCAAGCCATGAAGGAGAAAGAGAATTCTCTGCTCTGGTTTATGCTTTAGCAGGTGCTAAGCATCATCCCAAGAATGTTATGGCTATGAACTCATTGAATCTGAACCACCACTACATGAATAGGTTTTATTCTTCACCCCATTTTACAGATGAGGAAGTGGAGGCACAGACATGGAAATTCCACTAAACCTAGTTAAATCTTAATTAGCAAGATGGGGGAAATAGGTAAAGTGCCCAGACCATAGTAAATGCCTCAGTGTGGCTGCAACAAGGAGTCCTTGGAGTGATATCACTGGCGTTGAAAACATCTGAGAATTCTGGACCCAGCCCTGATGCTTTGCCTATCATAGGCGTCGGGGAACGCTTGTAGGGTTTTGAGGAAGCAGTGTTCCAGTGTTGTAAGGATCACTGGCAGCAAGATAAGGATGGGTCTGGAATCCCCCACGCAGGGGTTTCTAAGACGTTAAGCTCAAGGTGTGAAATAGAAGGCCCAGCAACCTCAGCCTCTGCCAAGTACCTTGGTATCACACCGCTGAGGGTTTGCTGCAAAGTTTTAGACTGGGCCTGGGGTAGACAGTTTTCCCAAGAAGGACACATAGCATTCCTGAAATCAATCCTGAGGCTGGGAGTAGAGAAGCACAGACCCTGAGGATTTATGTTAGATGTGTCAGGGAGACAATTTACACAGAGAGATAGCCCTCAGCTGGGCCAGCAAGGATAAGTGACAATACCCAAAACAGAGAAATTGAACACTTTGAGGAGCATTGCGTGTCATGAGACCCAGGAAATATTAGTCTTTAGTGTCCTCAATGGGGACAGAAATATGATTTGAGAAAAACAGATTATCCTCTTGGGCATCAGCTGATCATTAGGTGAAATAAACTCATCCGCTTGTTAAGCTCATTCCCTCTCTTTTGAGTCATACCTTTCAGGGGGACTTTTTGTTAGGAACTTCCACATCAGAGCCTGCCAGTGTGACAGATTCTGGTAATAGAAAATGGCAAAATGGCCTGAGTCAACTCAGAGATAGGGGCAGACTGCCGCTCTCCCAAGTCCTTCTACTGGACAAAACAAGAAGGAAGGCAAGGACAGCTTAGCTAAGTTCATTCACCTCCTAATGCATAAACTAACTGCATATGACAGTACCCCATGGGACCGAGAAGAAAGAAATCATGGGTGTCATGATATGAGGCGTGGGTGGACTTGACACAGGTTCCTGGACAAGTTCATGCTCAGCAGAGGGCCATTATTTGTCGTCTTTCACAGGCATCTTGTACAATCTCCTCTAGGACAGAGGGACACATTATTTCTCCCAAGCTGTCTCCCAAGCATAAAGGCAGTAATTTCCTTCTTCCTCCAAGAATGGTGAAGACTTAACAAGAAATAACGTGTTAGGAAACAAAAATGCAGTTAGGCCCAGAGGAGCTGGAAAGGACCCTAGGTTTGCCAGAGTGGCTAAAGCCTGACCTGAAGAATTATCAAGGTGGCTCCAGGGTGGGAGATGGGGGCAGAGTGGTGGACAACTGTCTCAGGGTGGATGACCTTTATCAGGAAGGTGGATGCAGGGTTAAAGGATAGGTTAAGACAGGATCCAGAAACCCAAAGTCAGGATCCTTGCAAAGTAGCAGGAAATAGTATTCACCCAGAAGTAAAAGGCACCCAAGAATGAGCCAGATCCAGTTGGGACCCTTTATGGTGCTGAACATGCAAATGTGAGCTCTTTTGAGGGGCCCACCTGAGGCTCAGTAGCACCTCCAGTGTCTTTGCAAGGCAGAGAGTCACATGGGTGGCCTGATACTCTTGAACACTGTACTCAAAGGCTTAGGGACTAGATGCCAGGTTGTTTTCTTTGTAATGGAAGAAAGACATGAGGAGAAAGGAGAGCAGAACCCTGCATTTTGATTTTAAAAAAAAAGTGTTGTGCAGTACAAGAACTAGTATTTGATTTGCTTATTCATGAGTGTTTGCTAATTAACTCATGGAAATTGAGGTCAGCAAGAGGGTCAGTATGTAGCATGCAGGTTAAGAATCCTCATCAAGGGTTGAAACAACCCCACAAATTCCAGAGTCACCTGGAATCAGAACAGACAACTCGGGTACGCCTTTGTCGCAGCTCCTTTATGCTGCCTTCGAGTGGCGGGGCCAGTACTGGGGTGAAGCACAGAACATTTGAAGCCCTTGGGCACCTCTTTTGCTTCTCCTAGTCCTGACCTTGTTGATTAAAACCACAGCCTCCTATCCAAAGTGTTACCGGCAGTTGCTAACCTTGTAGAATTTACTGGAACCACATTGATGCTCCCCTGAGTACAGTTTATAGGGGTGGTTCTAAAAAGTTAGCATGTGTCAGAATCAACTGGAAGGCTTTGTTAAAACATTGCTTGCTGGACTCCCCCCCTGTGGAGACAGTGGCACAGCAGGTTTGGGCTGTTTCCAGAATTTGCATTTCTGTCAAGCTCCCAGGCAATGCTGATAGGACTGACCTGGGATTAGATTTGAGAACCATCCCTTAACAGAATCTGAATGGTGAGAGAAACAAAGCAATGGGGCCCATCTCTCAGAAATGTTCAGACTTTGCATTGAAGCACAAAGTAGTTGCTTCATTAAAACATCTTGTCTTACAGGGCATGGTGGCACATTCCTGTAATCCCAGCTGCTCAGGAGACTGAAGCAGCAGGATAGCAAGTTCAAAGCTAACCTCAGCAATTTAGTGAGGCCCTAAGCAACTTAAGAATACCCTGCTGAAAAAAAAAAATATATATATATATTAAAAAAGGTGGTTAAGCAGCCCTGGATTCAAATCCTGGTACCCAAAAAGACATCTTGTCTTCATCATTGTTGACATCATACACACACACACACACACACACACACACACACACACACACACACGATTCCTCTCTGGTGATTGGTTACTACAGCTTGCTCCAAGCAGCCTTGACTAATGTCTTGTTGAGGAATACAATAGTGTATCCTAACTAAAATATAGTCCCTGCGTGTGAAAAATAGTGCAAGGACCCAAAACAAATTTTCAAAAGTTATCAAAAGTGAATACGTGCTCACTGGGCACATTTTCTGGCCTAGTGAGTCTCTATTGACTAGTTTAAGAGTATTCAGAAGCTAGAGATCATTCAACTACTCCTTTTGTTAGTTTGGTTGTTTACTGAGTAACTACTGTGTCCTCTACTGGGTTCTGGAAATCCATGGAAAGGAAAAGTAGGAGATCCCTGCCCTAAGGAAACTCTCCATCTAATGGATGAGACAAAGATGCTACTTCTTATTTCTGAAGGAACATCCCACACTTCCATAGGAGCTCCTAGGAAGAATCAACTTGTCTGTGTTGTTGAGGACAAATGGCTTCATGAAGAACACGATTCCTAATATAATAGATGCTCAATAAAATTAGTTTTGGCGACTTAGATGAAAGGCCTGCAAAGGGATGAGGAAGTCCCCTACATTTTATCAACCTTCCCATTTCAGGAAGACCAGGGTCAGTCTCCTTTTGGGTGGGATGCTCACAGTGACAGAAAAAGCCTTATCGTATGATGAGACATGAGCTCAGTCTCAAAAACCAAGTGGGGAAACGGTTGCAATTCTCAAACATTTGTAGCTTTTTTCTTTCCTAACTCTGGTTGGTTGGTTATTTTTATTTTAGTGTCAATTTCTGAAGTCCAGCACTGAACCCAGGGCCACACAACTGGGATTTGCTGTATCTGCCTGTAAGGGCACCCTTTTTAAAGTATAATGCTGGCTTCCTTGCCGCAGGTGTGCTAGGAACGGGATTTGTGGTTTCGCTTTAGGCTGTTGTCCTCAAGGCTAGCTTTCTGTGTTCCTGCTGCAGCAGGGCATTTAGTTCACTTCCTTAGATTAATTGATGGCGAGTGGCATCCTCTGCTCTGCAGACTCTCTAAACAAAGATCTTTTATTCTTTATTTGAAGTCAGGCATGCTTAATTTCTAGCTGTGGACATTGGAAGTATAAGCTGAGATGCAAGGAACATGGATATAGACAATTTAACTCAGTGGGGCTTCTCAGTTGTTATAAAAAGGTGGCTATTCCTAAACCTCGGATGATTGGCACATGATAAAGACTTGCCCAGCCTTAACTGATTCCTGAACCTGTTCTTATCACCTTGTCCTGACAAGGGCTCATGGGGTAATTTTCTACTGAGTACATACATGCCCACGATGCTGACTTCCCTCCCTTTAGCTTAGGAAATGGTGGCTTGGGGCACCGCAATGGAGAAACAAGGCGACTTCACCACTGCTATAAGTGGGAGGGCACAGAGTGGAGTCCAGCAGCACTAGCTTCCAGCCCAGCAGCCTCTGGCATTTAAAACCTTGTGTCTTTGCTCACTTTCCATGCTACATGAGCCGTGCTACTTACCCACTGTTTCCCAGCCATACGTGGGTTGAAAATAACAGAAACTACCTACAGGTGTTACTATGAGGGGAAGTCATGAGGTATAAGTTCTTGCATGGAAACATGTGTAAGAGTTCAATTCATGGTAGCTTTCCATCACAGTAGCAATAGTAGCAGCAGAAGTCATAGTAGTAGCCCTGTAGCTTTATTATCAAACTTCTGTACCTTGCTTGTCTCATTTCATGAAAATCAGAGCTACTCATCATACATGAATGAGTCCCAAGCCAAGTATAAATAATAATAATGATAGTAGCAAATACTTCCTTAAAGCATGCTCTTTCAAGTTTTATGCTGCCTGCATGATCTGTCTTTACTTTGTAATCTTCAAATTGAATCCTTTATGTAATTAGTTGGGGTTAAGGACAGTGCATGGGAGGGCGGAGACATTAGCACAAACTCTTTGAGGAAGATATTGTGTATCTCTGGTATTATTTCTTATATTCCTCAAATGATGGTAATACGTGTTTCTCCCTTACGTGAACAGGTGAGACCTGAGTTTTAAGAAGGGTAGCCAAGGCCTTCAGCTAAGGGCTATATGATAAATGCTGTCTATTTTTCTCCAAGGTGGATTATTGTATTAATTTGCTGGGAATTCTGTAACAAAGTACCACAAACCTGCTATCTTAAATAATAGAAATGTGCTTTCTCAGTTCTGGAGGCTGGAAGTCCAAGGTCAAGGTCTTAGCAGGGTTGATTCTTTCTGAGGTTCATGAGGGAAGGACCTGTTCCAGGCCTTTCTCCTTGACTTATAGATCTCTATCTTCCCCCCATATATTTACATGACCTTCCTTTGTACATGTCTGTTTCCAAAGTCCCTCTTTTTATAAGGACACCAATCACATTGGCCCATCTCACTGACCACCTCTTATTCACCTTTCAAAGACCATACCTCAACATACAGTCACATTGTAGAGTACAGGGGATTAAGACTTCAACATACAAATTGTGGTGGGGGACATAATTCAGCCCATAACAAATCATTGGCAGCTATAACTCACTTCATAGAATTTCTATTACTCTACAAAAAGGCAGCCGTGTGGTTAAGTCATAAGTGACAAATGAGTCTTGAACTGATTATGGTGCATTTCAGAGGAGTTGGGAACTTCTGTGTAAATTGAAGAAATAAAGCCACTGTGATGTGAAAGGCAGTATCTGATATTGGTCCTCCATTGCAACCAAGTGATCTTTGAGGAGTAGCCTGGCAGTCCTTAGAAGTGCTTTTCCTTGGCATCCTGGGAACCAAAGATGTCGGACGGAACGCCTTGTTCAGAGGTCTAATGATCCTCTTTCCCACAGCAGCAACTAGCTGATTACTCCCTGCCTTCCCCGACCACACAACATTGGTTGGTGTGCACTATGGCAAACACTTGGGCTTTCTTCTAGTAATTTAAACTCTGGAATCATTGATTCAGAAACACAGATCCCTGGGGACAACTGACGGTTCTCTCCCCACCTATGCCAGTGACCTCTCTGCAGCGTAAGCCAATGTAAGTTACTTGAAGTTATGGCAGGAACAGACATGGTAAGGAAACATGTCCTGTCTGGTTCCAAGTCATCATAGATTCTTATGCAGCTGGAATGAATCACTTTCCAAGCTCCCTTCCAAAGAGTCCAGTGAATGGAGGGCATCAATGGCCTTTTATGAACTATAAAGCAAACAATCATCACTGCTTCTTATCTCATATCTTCACTCAACAACCTTCCATCACCTAGTCAGTGCCTTCTGGCTGTATGCTGCTTAACAGTGTCCAATATTTCCAAAATCCTTCCAGCTATTTCTCTGCCCAATGAAGCCACACAGCTTCAAACCTGAAAGTTCTCCTAGGCTCTCCCAACATTTGTAGTTAAATGGTCACTATATTCCTAGTTCTTCTGAAACAGCTCAAATGATGGGGAAACCCATTGGCTTGGGAAACAAATCATTTCCTCTTTGAAAGATTTCTTATTTCATATACTTGAGTCTTCTATGCCTCAGGTTAGGCAGTATCATACCCCACATCCCCCAACATAGTCTAAGAAGTAGATCAACACCAAAATATGCAGAGGTTTCACCTCACCTTTCATGGCACAGATCAAATGGTACCGTTTTTGAGAAACCTTCCTTGATAATACCAGGTAACAAACATTTGCTTTCTTGATACCCTCTTACCCTGAAAGTTACTTTGCTATAACAGTTCCATGGCATAACATAACCTTTGATTTACATCTTTTTTTCTCCTCCTGTATTATGAACCTCCCTTTGACTAGGGCCTCTGTCTTAACCATTACCACATCTTCCATTCCTGGCTCAGAGTAGGGGATTCATGTTTATTGATTGCTTTGCTGATTAAAGAAGCCAAAGTTTGAATTCCAGGGACCAGGGCTGGTCTGAAAAGGAAATATCTATGTTCAGGGAAGTTTTTGATGTTTCTCAGATCAGATCCTATGGGGGAATCCTGGATGATGTATATTTAAATTATCCAGACTAGGCTCAGAGATTTGTGGGGAGGACAAAGTGCAGCCCAGAGTACCTCTGAGACTTCCTGGATGCTTCTGAATGTTCCAGCACAAATCATGGCTTGTAGCCCACAGTGTCAGATTATACCTGCCTCCTCCAAACCTCCACCCAGTTAATGAAGCTTGGCATTCACTGTCTTTTTCTTCTCATGAGGGACAATTGATCATCAGGTTTTCTTCTTCGCTTTTCTAAGATGAAGGTTACAGGCCACTATCACCAAGGAATGACTCCTTCCCAGAAAGAATTAAATGAACAAAAATAAAATGCATCTCCCCTCTGCCAAGTCATCTCTTTTCTGAACAGAATTCTTGTCCACTTCCTGTTTCATTTTCTTGCTTGCTGATGTTATATGAACCTAGTCCAGTTATCTTTTAAACCTTAATTCCACTGAGGAAGGTCTCATACCTTCCTAAGATAAGTTTCTGACCAGTCAATAAGTAGAGAATTTGAGCCTGGCTCTTTATCTTTGGGGTAAACTTATTAAGATCTTCTTCCAACCAAAATCTATTCTTCAAGATTTGGGAAGAGCTCATTTTCTGAAACCTCTTCTCTGCGGTAGCTGCTGGCTATCTACCCATCCCATGTACTAGACATATATGGAACTATTAAAGATTCTTCAGGGGTAAGATGAAAAAACATCCAATTTGGTTCTTAACCTGATCTGTGGCCAGTGCTTATCAGCAACGGCCTTTTTATTTTAGCATTTTGGGCTCAGGTCAGTATTTGAAAAGTGGTTGTTTACAACACCTCGAGACCTCCCAACAACCTGGCCACTGAATTACTGCTCTGAATTGGATTTTCCTACTCCTTTTAAGATTGGATATGACAGTTTCCATAGTCATCTAGCATGTTTGTTGAACATAACTTTCAGGGTTGCTTCATGTGGCATTTGTCTTTTAGTGTAGCAAATTCTCAGGAATTAGCAAATGTAGTGAGAGGGTTTTCACATCTTATGTGGAAATGAGAAACATATTGGGAGGATCACAGTAAGAATCTCAGAGATTAATTCCTGGTCTTTGGACTAGGTGACAGATTGCTCTCCCAATCTCAATTTTGTAGACATATAAATGAGAAAGCATCAGAAATTTCCAATGGAGAGATACTAAAATATGAATAAAGAGTATCCTTTGATGCTTGAAATAGATAATTTTAAAGGCAAAATCACTTTACATTTTTAGAATTTTTATCTTGGGTTGATAGTATTTTTTAGGAAGATAACTTCATTGCAAGCGACAGTGTCTTAATTCTATGTGATCAATGTTTTAGTAACCAACAATGAGTCCCTTCCACAGTGAGATACTGAATTACCATCAGAGTAGAATCATGGACAATGAATGGGACTCAGTATGTGGGGTTTACTTATCATACTGCAAGCCTATTCCCTGGCCTGATTTTATCTTGATTCTTAAGGTTGTCAGTGAGGCTCTGCCAACTCACTGGAGGAGAGGCCTCTTTCTAACAACCCTCCTTTGCTCCCTACAAACAAGGAAAGGGGGTGAATGGAGCCTGGAGAATTGGAAACAAGTTCATTATGATGCGCCTGAGCTTGAGGTGTTCATCTAAGGAATGCTGCACTGGGAAGTGAAGGTGGGGGTCGGGATGGGGACCATCATTGAATGGTTAGTGCAAATACAGTTGTCAAGGCGAGAAGCGAGGGTGTAGCTTAGTATTGAAATCATGTATTCCAGATGTGGGCATTTGGTAGTCAATCTGCTCTGAAGTGACATGCTGCTGAATCTTTAAAGGGCTTCAGCCAGAGAGAGCAAAATCTGATTGGGCAAATTGCTAAAATATTTAAAGTGCAGCCTGTTAAAGCTTTTACTGCAAAGAGCATCACGTCAGAAGTTGTAGTCAGAAAGAGCAAGTAATTGGCTTTCCATCCTTGTGCCAATCAGTCAGCATGAGGCTCTATTCCTATTCCTTCCTCTTCGTTGCCAATGCTAATAGCAACCCTTTGGGGCGTGTGGGGGAGTGCACGTGCTGGGGAAATTGGATAGCTGGTAAAAAGGGACGATGAGGGGTGAGGTGGCCTGAAAAAGGGAAGCCAAATCCACAAAATGACATGAAGCTCATTTAGGAGAGTGGGACAGCAGGAGAAAGGTGGAATTATTACATGAAAAATGATTACCTGACAGCACTTCCTGATCAATGGGGTGGTTTGGTGCAGTGTCCTTTATCGGACAGGTTCTGCCTGCAAGAGGATGGCTGTCAGTGCCCACCACTTCCTTTGCATCTTTCATCTCCTTTGCCATATAACTTGCGGGGCACTCTCCAGTTATAATTTATCACATTTTCCACTTAGATTTCCTGTCCTCTTCTCCCCAGGCATGACCCCTTGTTAATTCCCGGCAATGATCAGATTGACAACATGGACTCCAACGTGAAGAAGTACGACTCTACTGGGATGTTTCACTGGTGCGCACCCAAGGAGATTGAGAAAGTCATTCTGGTGAGTGAAGGACTGTAGAATCACGTCATCACATCTGCTGGGCACATTTGTTGGGGAATGAGCTCTTCCCAACTAGATAATGGGATAATGCGATCCCTGGTCTTAATGATTTTTTTTTTAAAGAGAGAGGGACAGTGAGAGGGAGAGAGAGAGAGAGAATCAATTTTATTTAGGTTTTCATGTGGCTTTCCTTGCTCCAAGACTTCACCATGTACGTGGTGCTGGGGTTCGAACCCAAATACTCACGCGTGCCAGGCAAATGCTGTAACCTCTGAGCCATCACTCCAGCCCCAGTCTTAATGATTTTTGAGGAGTGAAATTCTGATACTGAAGCAGCTGGAGCTCCAATCAGAACACAAGAAAAGAGTAGAATCTTCAATCTCTGAATATTTATTAACTCATTATAATAGACGTGATCACATGCTACAGGCACGGCATCATGGGCAGCAGGGTGTGTGTCACGTCCAGGATCAGAGCCTGTCTGTGCTATCCAGTAGCTGCATGGCCTTGGGCAATTCATTCAGTTCTCTGCATTTCAGTTTTCTCATCTGTAAGAAGGCGAGGTGAGAATGACCCTAACTTAGAGGGTCATGAAGATGACATATGGCTATACAAAGTGACCCGTTGTTCTGTTGTTATTATTATCATTATTGTTCTTTAATGCCTAGAAGAAATATGAATGCTACCTGTGTGCTTATTTGTTTATAGCAATGTTTTATAGCTTTATAGACAATACCCTTGCAATTTGTGATCCTTTTTAGCATATGATGTAGATACGCAAGTGCATTTGTGGATGATAATGCAGAGCCAAGGAGCATCTTGGGGAGGCTGGGGCTCAGAGTCCTGCGTCATGGATGGCTCCTGGACATCACCAAAGCAGCAGCAGCCTGCTTCTTCTCTGGCCCGGGAATGTCAGTGCTGATAACGATCCATTCTACTCTCTGCATTTGCCCTATTAACAGCTTTAGGTTTTAATGCCTACATCGGCTTTCCTAGCATTTATTGTCTTACTAATCCATGAAAAATGGATTAATAACTAGGAAGGTCAGTCGGAAAGGTTCTCTCCTTCTGGTGCCTCTAATCCTCAGATCGCTGTGGGCCTGCTCCTTTGTCAGCCAGGAAAATCCTATCATTTCTGACGTCAGTGCTAACTTTTCTTAACAGGGACTATTCCAGATCCTCAGAATGGCTGTGTGCTCTAATCCATTAGACTTTTCCTGTGTTTTATTAGTATGTGTTTTCTCGACTTAATTATAAGGGAGCACTAAGAACCAGTACAACCTCATGCTGGAGGCTGTCTTGGAGGTGTGAAAGATGCAGGACAAAACATTGAAATCAAAATTCTTAGCAAACTGCCCTTGTGTAACTTACTCTAACCACAAAGCTGTTTTCTGCATTTACCTTCTGCTGCTGTGTCCACCGCACTTATACCTTGTGGGTCTAAATCTGGGATGCAGGGTTTGAATAACTTGCACAGATTTTTCTAAGCAGTACAGGCTAACTGACATCTGATCATCATCCCCTACTGGAAGAAAAGCGTTGAGGGAGATGAATTCATCTGAAAAATAACATCACTTAGCAAAACCCTTTTAGCAAGCCCCCAAGCCTAATATGTATTAAGTACTGTTCTTTTTCAGAAGGTATAATATATAGAGCTTGTATTCTATTGGGGCAAAGAGAAGATCACCAGGTAGGCAAACAAGTGCATTGTAATCTTTCAGATATTAACAAAATACTATGAAGAAAATAAAGCAAGATCTTGGGCTATAAATGAATTTAGACAATATGTCAAAGGAAGCCTCCGTGAAGGACCACTGAAGTAGATGAGGATAATTGGCAGGACCAGCTACATGAAGATGCTTTGGGGTTGTATTTACCCACTGGGTACAGGACTCAAATGATTTGGAGATTAGAATATATAAGAGATGTTCACAATCTTGAAGAAATGATCATCCAATTAGAAGATCATCTAATTAGAGCATTCTATTTAAAGCTAAATTATATTGGGTACAAAATGCTGTTCAAATCTACAGGAGAAGCACTTGCGTGTGTTTAAGTGGCCAGGGAGACCATGGTTGTGCTTGGAAGGAGTTTGAGACTACGAAGGCCCGGATTGTGCTGGGCACTGAAGGATGCAGGAGGAATATAAGATGCATAGAGGAGCACATGAGTAGTTCTTCTCTGGGTCTTAAACTGGCAGAGTCAGACTCTGTGGGGCTGAGGTGCAGAAATGTGGATTTACAAAGTATTCCGGGTGATGTTGTTATGGCACATTTGCAAATTGCTATTTTGATCCCAGGTCTAAGCTCCTGGGGTGAGCATCTGTGCCTGGGTTACTCTTCTAACTGATACCTAGGTCACCTCCTTGTTCTAGATTTTCCATTTCCATCTTGGACCAGTTTGTAATCCCCTGGCTTGTTGAGGGCAGCTAGCATTCAAGATGACCAGACCAATTAAAAAATAATTTAGAACCCCATCATAGCATGCCACAGGCTGGTTCATGCTTGTCCTGCAGTGCCCAAGAACTAGTACTTCCATGCAGCCCAAGAACTGACTTCAGGTCTTCTCCATGAAGCAGTGATAGGGGATATGAGCCCCCCTGGGGGGTTTCTCTTTGCTCACAGTTTATTAGGCATTTCTTACAGCCTGTGTCTCAGGTTTCTCTGTTCAGTTGCAGAAGGAAACCAATAATGGTGACAGCCCCTGCCTTATTCTAACGATCAGGGAATGAAAGCTAGCTTCCTCTTCTCCTTGGGGGTTACTGTAATAACCCTGACATTGTCGTGAATTGCAATATTGGCATTTAAACAATCGATACACTGGTCAATGCTAGGGATTAAATCAAGCCAAGTTTGATATGTGCAGTGGACATTAATATGCCTCCCCCAAAGCATTGTAAGCCACATGGGGCCATTCAGGCCTGCAGTGGGTGGACAGGGAGGAAGACAGGAAAGATGACAGTCCTTGGACTAGGAGAGGCAGAGAGAGGCCCACAACTGGCATCCTTGAATTGTCCTCTTTGCTAGCATGGTAACTAAAAAGGCCAGTAGTGGCTAATCAATTGCGTTTTCTAGGAAACTGAGGTCTTCCACCTGTGGTATTCTTTCAGTTGTCCTCCTTTGTTGGTATAGGGCTGAGATTTGAAGAAGACCCTGGCCTCTTGCATTTATTATCTCTTTAGATGCTCCCCATTTTTTTTTTACAGTGCTGAAAATTGAACTCAGAACCTTGAGCACACTAGACAACTGCTCTGTCACTGAGTTATATCCCCATTCCCTCTTTAGACCCTTTTAATGATTCTTGGGGGTCCTTTGTTTTCTTATATAAGGCAACCCCTCCAGAAACACCTCTGGAAACCCCATGGCAGCTCTGGACGGGAGTCAGCATGCTTTTCCTTTAAGAGGTCATATAATGAATGGTGTAGGTCTCGCAGGCCATAGGATCTGTCACAACTCATTAGCTCTACTGTTGTAGCATGAAAATAACTGTGGACAAAACCTACATGTGTAAGCTTGGCTATGTTCCAATAAAACTTTATTCAAATTCAAATTTCATATTATCCTCTTATGTGATAACATATTCTTGATTTAATCTTTTCAACCGTTTTGAAATGCACAAATCATTTTTAGCTCACTGGATGTACAGTAGCATGTGACACACCAGATTGAGGCTGCTGGCCACAGTTGTCAGCTCCTGGCTTCAGATATCACCTTCTACCTAGTTGATGACATAAAACACCTCACTAATAAGTCTGGAACTCAAAATTCAAATTTATGTAGCTGAGACCAACCAAAGTATCTAGTTTATCTTCATTTGAGCAAGAGAGCCTGAAAAGGCATCTCTTCAACAGTTCCATGAAAACTAAAACTTCTCTATATAAATAGTCTTTCCTCTCTTATTGTCCTCCATGAAAATCATTATGAAATATTTCCTGCTCACATATATGTATGGCATATCTTGAATCTTTTCTTCAAGAAGATAGTCATCTGGGGCTGGAGCAGAGGCTCGGCGGTTGCGGCACTTGCCTGGAATGCGCGAGTTCACAGGTTCAAACCCCAGCACCACGTACACAATGAAGTGTCCAAGGAATGAAAGTCACATGAAAAACTAATTAAAAATTGCTTCTCTCTTTCTCTCTTGGTCCCCTGTTTCTTAAAAAAAAAAAAAAAAAGAAGGTAGTGATCTGCATGGATATATATTTACATGGATTTATTACAGAAATTCAACATACAGACATGCTCAAATTATATAGATATATATGACATGTATGTAATTTTGATGAAGTAAAAGGAATAATTGTAGGGGCTGGAGCGGTAATTCAGTGGTTACAGCGCTTGCCAGGCATGTGCGAGTACAAGGGTTCAAATCCCAGCACCCATGTACACAACTAAGTGTCAGAGCAATTAAAGCTATGTGAAAAACTCAATAAAAATTGATTCTCTGACTTTCTCTGTCTCTCTCTCTCTCACTGTCCTTCTCTCTTAAAACAAAAGGAGTAGTTGTATTAGTTGGTTTTGCTTTACTGTAATGTAATACATGAAATAGTTAACTTACAAGGAGAAAATGTTCATTTAGCTCAGTTTTGGAGGTTCAATGTCCAAGATTAGTTGGCCCCATTTGTTTGGTCTCTGGTGAAGGTGGGTGGTAGGTGTGGCACATCATGGTGGGAGTGTGTAGGAGCAAATAATCATATTTGGAACAAGAGCAGAGAGAAAGAGCATGGGCAGGGCCATGCTTGCTCCTTTTATGCTGATCTTTCCAGGGGTGCATGAGAGCTCTCAAGGAAATCATATCTGAGATACCCCACACACCAAATGACTTAAGGACCACTCAGTGGGCTGTAACTTCCCAAGTCTCCCTCACACAACAGCACTACCTGGGACACACAGTGGACACTTGGGAGACTCAGACCACACCCAAACCAAGCAATTAAGCATTTAGCCAATGTTCACTTTGCACAAATGATGTTTTTCTCTCTTTGTAACATGCCACGAGGTCTTCTCTCCAACACTGTTGCATTTCCCGTACTGCAGACTCGAAGTGAAGCGGCCATGACCGTCCTGAGTGGACACGTTGTCGTCTGCATCTTTGGTGACGTCAGCTCAGCTCTGATTGGCCTCCGGAACCTGGTGATGCCACTCCGTGCCAGCAACTTTCATTATCACGAGCTCAAGCACATTGTGTTTGTGGGCTCCATTGAGTACCTCAAGCGGGAATGGGAAACACTTCATAACTTCCCCAAAGTGTCCATATTGCCTGTAAGTCCAAGGTCACATTATTGATGATTTTCTTCTTTTTATTCACAAAAGAAAGTCCCACATGGATGTGTTCATTGTAGCTTTGGTCATGCCTCTGCTTCTTCACCTGGGTATGGGCCTGAGGATGCAGCCCTTCCCTTATGCTCTGCCTGGGGAAAGCCAAACCCTGGCAGACCTTAGTAAAAAGAATATGCAGCCAAGTTCAGTCTCTCATCAGGGATAAAGTTCAGCTGGTATCACGTGTGTTAACCATATCTGTGTCTAAACACTCCCTTGCTCCTGCTTACACATGCTCAGAATGCTGTGATCTGGTGATGCTTTACAGCAAGAATTTACTTACAGGGCTGGGGTTGTAGCTCAGTGGTAGAGCTCTTGCCTAGCACGTGTGAGGCAGTGGGTTCGATCCTCAGCAATGCATAAAAATAAATAAAGAAATAAAAAGGAAACAGAGACAATATTTTTAAAAAAGAATTTGCTTAGAGAATTACTTATGGCATTTCACCTATGATATATATTATGGCATTTTACTGAATGCTTACAGAAACTTTGATCTGTACCATGTCTCATTTTGGACTAAATAACAATTTCTTTTATTTCTCATGTACAGATGTTCAGGCCCTCCAAAGGGCCACCCTGTAGCCACCATTTATTTAGAAGCCCAGCAGTGTTTTTTGCAGCTCTGTGTGGTGTGTGTGTGTGTTGAATGCACATGCACTCACACATCTGTATGAATTCACACATCTGTATGATATTCTTTGGGATTTTTTTGTTCTTTGGTTTTCTTACTGGTGTTTGAACCCACTGAGCT